>JBBPKI010000779.1:0-17966 GCA_038089155.1 Nevesoporus exiguus
CAGATGACGTCGATGCAGGAGACCCAGTTGCTTGGAAACTGACCTGTCCATGAAGGGGCAGTCGCCCCAACTCGTTGCTGTAGACAGGGAGATTGTATGCCTGGGCGGGTTGTGAGAGTGGGGGTTGTTGCTGCCGAGAATGTTGTGACTGCGAGTGGGCATAGGCCTCACGCGTGATCCGACGCGACCCAGCAATCGTCCGAGGAGAGCCCCTTGGCGTTAACATGGGCCGCGGAGCCGCCGTGGGACTTTCGGAATCCCGTTCACGTTTCGTTCCTCCTTGGGGGCTAGGTCGAGGAAGAGGAAGATCCCCCACGGAAGCGAGCTCATAAAGAATATCCCTGGAAAGGGAATATTGGACATGTGTCATAAAGCGATCCTCTTGATGAGCACGAACCAAAGTCTCCCTGCCGTGTGCCACCTACGTAATCGTCAACGAACGACAACTTCGATCACGTTCTGACAAAGGCAGCCTTTAAGGGGGATACATACCGTCTTTCACAAGACTTCAAAAGTCCCATACACTTGTGCACGTCGGCCATCTCCTTCGATGGGTCTGTCGACAGTCCGGATCGCTTCCCTCCCCAAATATTTAGTAAAAGCACGATCCCGGCAGTAAAGGCGTGAAGCTGCCAAGCAGACTGGGTAACCTTCACAAAGGGTCATCAAATCACGACCTACTTGTAGAAAGGACGCATAGCTGTTTGCACGTTTCCTGTATATGTCGATCACGTGACTGCACGAGCGGGCAGCATTAGTACAAATGGCAAGCGAAGGGAAGGAAAGAGGGGAAGGTTTGCGAGGAGAGGGTATGAACGGCCTGTGGATGGCTATCTGCACGTTGTAGTAGTTCGCGTACAGTGCTGTCGACTGCATGAAAAAGACAGAGTTTGAGTCCCGAGTAGGGTCCCAGCGTACTGCGTGCTTTGTAAGAAAGCGAGGCGAGCGGCATGATCATCGCTCACGGTGGTCGGGTACCTCGTCAATCCACTTATTCAGAGAAGAATCGAGCTCTGCTACTATGTGCTGCTCCCACTGCTGGCCAACGAATCCCAAAAGGATTTTCGACTTGTTGATGGAGTACTACGCGACATCGTCAGACCTGAACAGCGTAATACAGAAGAAACATACGATCGTCCTATGAGCAAACGAAAGTATGTTGTTGAGTTTGAGGAAGCTGATGAAAAACGAGAGGGTCGAGGGCTTGTCTGGAGGTTGCTTGAATGCAAGTTGTGGGTCAGAATGTTCCCAGTACTCGTCGTCGCAGTCGATGGGGAAGTCGAGGTCGAAACTACACGACATGAATCAAAGTACAACAAGAAGAAATGACCGACACCCACTCCTCATCTTGGATGGCACATGGCCGACCCAACGACGAGCTCATTTGACGATCAAATAAAACAAGCACCCTGTAGTACGAGACAGACCTTAAGGAGAGGATGTCCAAGAAAAACCTGATAGGCCTACCAAAACGCCCTTTTCCATAATTCACCTTCAACAGAGGGTTCTTCGTTGTACGATTTGCGCCGGTGTGCACCAACGTCTTGCGCTAGCCGGATACCTATCCCAACAATTGTCCAGCATGCTTGAGGGGCAGACGTGCCCTGCAAGAACAGAACAGACAGCTGCAAGTAGTGAAGCCCAAGGAGATCGGCCAAAGACAAAGACACTTACACAGTAGGTCTGCAAGTCCTCCAAGCAGGGCGTGCCGAGTAAAGCCCTCCTCACCATTTGCACTTGTTCAAAGTACTTCCACCCCGCCGACTGTTCCAATATCCCACCTTCAGCGCTGTGCAGAAAGACGCGAGGATCGTCCGTATAACGCGAAGCAGCAGCACAAACTAGAAGGTAGACGGCACCAAAGGCCGAGTTACGTAGATGAACACCCTGCATGATATCACGCTCAAAACTGGGCCGGTGTAAGAGAGGTGCCAAGGAATTCAAGTGGACGAAAAAGAGGTCCACTAGCTTCATGCCCAACTCTTTGTCAGGGAACACATACTCGGGCTCTTCGATGTCTCTGGCTGCACGTTCCCACTTGAGAAAGTAATCAAGACGCATGCATTGAGAACGGGACCGTTTGACATTACCGGATAACACTCGTCATCATTTGGGCGGAATAAACGTGCTCGAATCTCCTCAGACCCAGTAACCTCCTGCTTCAGATCGATCGCCTTTTGTATGAGCATCACGCCGCTTGATTTCCCAAAGAATCGGGCCTGCCAACCACTCAAGTTCATCGAGCTGAGACGCTCAGAGAGGCGCAGCGTCACGATATCTTCGTCGTCACTCGGCGCGAGATCTTCCAAGGGGGTACTGGTACTGTTATAAGCAGTGGACGTGGCGTTGATAACGTGCGCAGCATTCGTAGAAGCACTCATGCTGCCCTTCCGCCAAGTCTCACGATCTATTCGACCACCCAGCTCGTGCGAGAAATCGGCGTCCGGACAGACCTTTTGGACGTTCATGCATGACACGACGCCCAGACCGTCTCGAATCGAAACTTACCTTTTGGAGGAGCTTTTCCATTTTCTCCAGACGATTCTCGAGACTCTCTACATATCTAAGAGGGCGTGAGGCGGATCAGTGAGGCCCCCGAAGCTTGTTCGGTGGAGGAACACACCCTTTGGGAGGACCACGTTTCTAGGGGAGCGGCGGCGTCAAACGCCAGCGCCTAGGAACGAGACTGGGCAGAAGGGGGGGACGCACCTTGGCAGCCTCGACGTACGTACATTCAAAATTGTACGCGATGCAGTTCGAACATCGATTGCCTGGCATCTGGCTTCCGTCGCCTTTTTCGACAACGTCCCATCAGACCCTCGAACGGGGAGGAAGCGAGGGAAAAAAGGCCCGCGAGCATAATGATGCTTACATCGAACTGCCAAGGTCGGGGGATGCGCCGAAGGGACGAATTAATATCAGCGATCCCTGGTCCGCATGACGCCAACGGAAGGGGGGGGAGCAAAGTGAAACTGACTCTTTTTGCGACGACACGTATCACATGCCCGTTGGACCCTGCGTTTCTTGCAATCCGGCCCAACGGACGGGTTGTCGATGTCGTTGTAGTCCTCTTCTGCAGAAGACATCGCCTGTTATCGGATGCTGATCTCAGAGGTCGTCGTGGTGTGTGTGCAAGTCTCGTTCTCCTAGGACACGCAGCAGGCGTGGCCGAGTCAGTACGCGGCCTTACAAGTCAGATGCCGGTGTGAGTGGGAGTTTTGGCCGGGAGCGGAGGTAAAAAAATCCCATCGCCAGTGGTGCAATCTTGGCAGGCTGCCGACGGCTCTCGTAATGAATCGGCATTTCAGCACCGGATCTGCCAGCGGCCCCTTGGACGAGGTAGTCTACCGCGGTACTGTAGGACATGACAGTACATATGTAGTCCACTCAGGAACGACGCTCGCCGATCGAGTCCCAAGCGACGAGGCTGACACAGGTCCACTCCCGTCAACATAGCCGTTCCTGGATTTTTACAGACAGCCCATCCACGCTCGTCGGAAGATCACCTAACCCGTCATCCGAGTTATCATAACCCGCAACGTTAGGCTGAGCATTTTTTGGCTTCGGATAAACGGGAGGCATCCCCTAATCGGTCTTCTTATGGCAGCTTGAGGCGTCGAGGCGGTGGCGGTCACCAACTGCAACGCCGTGGTCCACCTCCGAGTCCGAAATGAAAAAAAGCACCACGCAGCTTCAACCATTCCATCAGATCCCAAGCCAGTACATTCCATCAGGTACGACCAACAGCATGATTAAAACAACCGCCCCCCAAAAAGCGTACGTCAGCCAGCGCACGACCCCGAGGAACTACACAAGTATGACAGCGAGGCGAGTAGGGTACCATATAAAAACAGCATTCAAAAAAAGAAACGACCGGCTCCAGAAAAAAAAGTGACAACTCCACGCAAAGAAAGAAAAGCAGAAACCATGTACCAAGTAGGAAGACTATATACTATCGTGGGTGGACTATCGTTACATCGCAAATGGACAGTGGAAATATGTGGGACTACTAAAAACATGTGATTGGATGCGAGACGGATGAGCGTGAAGCGGTAATACGGATACGAACATGTGCAACCAATGGTATGACGGACCAGGACAAACCAACTCATCGACCCGAATCCCAGAGGTGGTGGTACAGGCGTGAGCACGCGTATGCTAGAGTAAGGAAAAACAGCAACAGCAGGCGACGTAAAACGAGACACAAGCAAGAGAAGAGCATGTTCCGCACGATGGATGACGACCGAAAACGAGGGTGACACAACAAACACAAGAGTGCAAGACGACGAGGTAATTAGAAGATCCGATGTAGTGGCAAAGGAGCACATCGAGAGGAAGCATTTACCATCCCGCATAGTGGTAATCGTCGGCCCAACTTCGGTTCCGGGCCATAGCGCGACGCCTTCGTTCGTCTTTGTCCTGGGCTTCCGCGGCTTTCGCTGGCGTGTCCCTGATGCCGTCGCTGCTGCTCGAAGTCAGAGGCCGCAGACTACTTGTCCCTTGGTTTGCTCTCCGCGCGACCAGAGCCGGATTGGTATTGCTGCTGACCTGACGTTCCCAGAGCAATTGGCGGCGCATGCTTTCAGACAACTCTGTCTTGAGCATCCGTCGACGCGTAGTCCTGGGAGTCATGGGAGCTGTAGGTGTGGGAAGGTTATACGGGTGACCAAGTGGGATAGGTGCCGTATTCGAGTTCAGCAAGCCAGGTCCAACTTCCATAGCAACAGGCTGGATAAGATGAGACGGCGTGCCCCGTTCCGTACTTCGACGTGACATCAGCGCCTGTAGCTTCTGCTGAGCAACGCTTTGCGACATCTGAATCCTGTCGTCTGCATCGTCGCCACTGTCATCTTCCATCTCTTGCTCCTTGGGGGGACCCTTAGGTCGATAACCGTTTTTCTCGCTCTCCTGGGATTTCACAGCACACGAAGAGGGCGGTCTCGAACTGCTGACGGCAGTTATCTGTGCCGCCATCGGAAGCGCTGCCGCGCTCTTACTTGTGGACAACCGTGGAGGAGCATACGCGCTGCTGCTCCTTTGGGGAACAGGCGCGTAGCGCTGCGATTGCTGATACTGGCGCGGGATATCGGCCGACGACCGACTGATCCGATATGGATGATTTGCTGGGAAGATCGTAGGGTCAGGGTTCATTAATTGCGACAAAAGCCCTGATTGTGTGCGGTTGAGATTCGAGTACGAACGCTTGGGAACTTTAGCGAACAGTTCGCGCTGACGTTGAGCTTCCAGTGCGGCTTCATGCAATCGAGTCTCCTCTGCGTCACGAGCCTTGTCCTCAGTGTCTATGTCTTCAGATGCCCACTCTTCCGAGTCCTCCCCATCCGTTGTCTCAAATTCCTCAGATGAAGTATTGGCAACAACGATGGTCTTCCGGGATTGGGCATTAGTATTTGCACTACCATTCGCGTTCCCTGTCACGTTGGGTTTTGCATTGCCATTGATGTTGCCATCGCCGTTCAGCGCAACATCGCAGGCGGCGATGCGGCTATTAAGTCCTCTGGGTATGATAGGAGGCTGTGCCTGTAACGGGGATATTTTTGACGGCTGTGTTGGCCTGAGTCCATTGGCCGTGGAGCAACCTTTTGCATGGCCCTTGCCCACAGAACCATTTGCTGACCTTGACCCATTCGACGATCCCGAGCCAATATTGAACATGGTGCCCTTCTTTTCTGCACGTTCCTGTTGGGTATCCTGCTGCTGTTGTGCCGATAGTTTCTTGACCAACGACGGCGCAACGTGTTTTGCCGAATGCGACCGCTTGACTGGGGGGCGCTTCCCGATTTCCTTCCCCCTTTTCGGCTTATTTTGACGACCATGCGCAGGATGCCTCGAGCCAGCCCCTGCCGCAGTAGTTGTCGATCGTCGATCGTCTTCTTCCTTGTGCTCCTCTTCCTCGTGTTCCCCTTTATTGTCATCGTCCACATCCACATCAGTCATGACACTCTTCATTTGGCTCGACGTAACGCTACTTGCAGCAAACAAGTCAGAGGGTGACTTGCCGCTCGCGGTTGAACCGTCTCCCCTTTCGGACGATGCGTCTTCGGGAGATTGCTGAAGGAAGAAGCGGCGATCTGGCTGCCGTGCTAGCGACCCGATGTCGGCTATGCGGGCCGGGGTATGAGGCGACAGTTCCTTTGGAATTAGTGAACGGGGGGGATGTGACTGCTGCGGTGTGTGCACTTCCGTGGATGGGACTATCGGCCGGAGCGCAGGCGCGGGCAAAGGCGGTAGAAGGAACGTGGATGGAGGCTGTGGCGCGCCAGGTGTATCATCGTGTAATATCGGCGTCGTTGGTGGGGTCGGATGTGGGGTCGGATTAACGACTACGACACGGGGAAATGGTGTCTCCGCTGCTGTGGGTAGTTGCACGAGTGGCACGTTAAGATCAGAGGATCGAGACGGCTGTACTGTCGGCGGAGGCGTTGACAATACTGCCTTCGTAGTAGTAGTAGCGGCGGCTGACTTGCACTGAGGAAGGAGTAGTTGGTTCGGTAACATGTCAACAATCAGCCGCCCGACGCTAGGCGTTGATTTGCCGCGGGTAAAACGGCTGGGAGGAATGGCCGACCCTGAAGAGTGCGGAGATATTCGTGGACGCTCCGGGGTTGACGGGGGAACCATAGTAGGCATTGGGGGTAGCAACGGTGATGGCGATGCTTGATCAGAAGGAGACGGTAGTCCGGAGGAAAGGACTACAAGAAAGGGAAAGCGCGGGGGGTGAGTAATGACCAAATTGAGTTGCACTAGACAAATTTGCGGAATAAGCGCTTACCCTGGAGTGCGGGTGACATCTTCTCGTCGGTAGGGGCGGGAATGTACGAGGGGCGGAATCGCTCGCCTTTCGGGTGAGGTGTGGCCGATTCCGGGGATGGCGCCTTGTAAGAGACTTGTGCCTGAACAAGCTCGCGATACCACAACCGCCAAGAGATGTTCTCTAGACGGCGGCCATCTTGGACAGACTCTTTGCACTTTGTGAAGACTGATAAAGGAAGAAAGTCAGAGAGGGTGATAAAGCGCATTGTAATGAAACAGATTACCCGTCCAGAGACTGTAGAGCGCGTCCTGGCCCTGGAGATCCCTGACGGCCTCTGTGGTGACAGAGAGGATGGGAACGGGGAAAGTGGCTAGCATGGGTCGCCAGAAAGGAGCGGGGAGGGAGGAATTACCACGATAAATGAGACGGATATATAATCAGTCCTTTGGAAACGGAAGAAGAGGAACTAAAAAGTGGAAGACCAAGAAGGATTTCACGGGCAGAATCCGTTGAAACTGTAACAATCACGGGTTCCTTGATGATGCGACCGAGGAGAACGGGTGATCCGTGCGCGACGGGGGAGGTCTAGCCCTGCCAGAAGGGCTTGTCGTCGTGGGCGATGGTGGAAGCGACGACGGGAGCCGTGTGTGGTCGTGGTGAGAGAAGGAGGCTGGATGACGAGACAGCCTTGTGAAGCGTCGAGCAGCTGGCGTCCACTTACAAATTGCTCCCGTGTATAGCTAAACGACCCGGCCCGACTTGAATAAATAATTATCATTTCTCTTGTCTTTTTTTTTGTTTTTCTTTTATTTCAATTTTTTCGGATAATTGGATTTCCAAACCGCGGCCAATAATAAGTCTTGGTCCGCTAGAAGGCCCTCTTTTCGTTGTCCTCCGTCGACCCGCTTCTGGATCGGAGCAGCCCGTCTTGTAGTAGCCATGCGGTCTGTCATGTGAATTCGAACGTTGGTCACTGGGCACACCACTTTCATATTTCCTTTTCATTCTCACCGGCACCCCTCCATGGTGGTGACCTTCTGTTCGGCTGGCTACGTAAATTTGTCCACTTGCTGTACGCATCCACCGCGAGAAAACGCCGTGCGGTTGTCGGATCTCCCTCGACGCATGCCGTCGTCGGCCCAGTGACAAATGGGCCTGTTCCGACTCCTCCCGTCCTATCACAGATCGTCCACATCGATGACTTTCCAGGCACACGCATGGACAATGTGTCTAGGAACTTCTTTTTACCTTGTGCAGACTGCTCAAACAACGCTTCAGCCAGTTCTGCGCCACATATCCGACACACGCTTCATCAAGTTCATGCCGTCGTGTCCAGGTAACCAGTGCAGCATGGAAACTCACAGTTTCGGAACATTCCGGGGAGGGTTGCTGCTGCACAGTCAACTGCGGCCAAGGCTTAACAGGGTCTAGCGCGTAGCACTTAGCAATGTCAATGCTAGTTGACAACGTAGCTGCCATTAAGATATGAAACTACGGGTCGCGACTAGTTTTTGAAACTCGATCGCAAGCGGCGCCGGTGAACGTGGATCCAATAGTCCACAACAGAGTGGTTGAACGTCCTGAATGCTCGAAGCGAGGATCGTTGTACGCCAACGAACGGACTGAAGGGGGTAGCACAAGCACGGTAAACCAATTTCGCTTAGAGGAATTCGGGCGTGGGGCAACCTGAGATCGTGCACGACTGCGGATCTGAGGTGCGGTCGCCTCTTCACGTTCGCGAAAATCGAAGTGTGGGGTAACGCTGGCACAGCAGTAGTAAGTGCATAGCCTCAAGTGGCTGGATCGAGAAATGGAACCTGACTTGAACTGCCCGAGCCAGGCGTTGGGTGGGTTCGAGACATGCCACACCTTCCATGTCTCCTATTGGTACCCGTGCGCCAAACGGCCCAATCAGGACACCGTCATCACTTGCTTGGGTAAAGCGCGGACGCGCGTGGCAAAATGTCACCCACACTTCGGACAGCTCACGAAACCAACCCCCATTCGGACCATTCCCCACGCCACGACTCACCGGACCTTCAAGTATGTGCCTTGCCCCGCCTTCTTGATGTTCCATTGACATGAGCTTGTTTTGTTTTACCCATTTGTGGATGCACAAGAAGACGTGAGCTGAACCGATTGCGACTAGTCTGGTACCCCGGTGCCCCGGTCCATTTTTGCCATAAACAAAGGGGCAAAGCTGAAATGAGGTTCGCATTCATGGGGAAGTATTAAATTCGGCTATCATTGTGTGCAGCGGAGGTGCAGCGACTCTGCGTAGCGAGAGGAGTCTCGATGGCCATCCCGTGCAACCGAGAGAAGGCGAATCAAAATCAGAATGGTCGGAACTCATCCGCATCTGAGGGCTAGGCAAATGTAGTGGCAATCGGCGCCAAGCACGGCATGCGGTTCTTCAAAGTGATCGACACAAAGGGCCGCGAGAGACTGCATATGGTGGATGTATGAAATTGGAGCACTGCCGGTCGCAGACATCAAATTTCGAGTTTCAATGAGTGCAGCGAGGAAACCAACACACGAAATTACGTCCAAAAGATAATATCGGATGAGCGTAACCAATTCATCACGTTGCTAAGTGATGAGGGAGGGCGTCAACAATATTGCACTGCTTTGCGGAGAAATTAGAAAAGTAAGGACTGAGATTTGAAACGTACTCTTAAGACACGTTTGAGGCAAAATGTAGTTCACACTCACCCTTGTTGTGACAGTCTATACCAATCTTGCTCATGCACGTTAGCCGGCGCTTCAGTCTCCGCAGGTGAAACGGAAGGCGCTGTGAGAACAAGGATGCCGATATATATCATTGAACTCCTGAACTTGGTCCAAAAAGTAGACCCGAAATGATCGGATGCAATCTAAATGTCCGGGATTCGTTAGACAAAGCTACTAGTGCATGATTGGGCTTCAACCCCACAAATGGACATATATGGACATCGCGGCTTCCGCTGCGCTGAAAGGCCAAGTCGGGAAGCGGTGACTTATTGATACTTGGAACAAAAATGACAGATTAAACTGTACCTTCTGCAAATTCAAGCTTCCGTCACTACCCCCATCTAAGCCACTACGATCAATTCGACCAATACAGATGGGCTTGTCGTCGGCGGAGGTAGAAAAGTCATTGAAGTGTAAGGGTCTTGGCTCGTCAAGCTTCAAGTTCGAGTCTGTCAACGGAGATACTCACGGGTTGGTATATTCGATGAATGGCACACACTCTACCATCAGTTGTTATGATATGAATCCAGCAGGGTAAGCTACCACATAGAGGTTAGCTCTGATGCGATGACAAGGAAGGGGTTCGTGCTATAAGTCAGGATGGAGCTAAATAGATAATGGTGGTGTCTCCAGATTCTAGGATGGTCGTGATTAGGACAGCGTCAGCAGACAACAAGTACAAGCGCCTGGTCGGACTACTCGCAGTCCTAATCCAAATTTCCTGTTTTTCAAGATCGGGGCACGCGGTGTTGTCTGGACCATCTTTGTTATACCCTTTGTGCTTGGTTTCGGTCACGGTTGAAACGTTTAGGATAGACCAACGCAAGGTGGAGCACTTTCTCACGTACACAGCATGCGCCATTTCCCGATTGGGTTATGAGTCTCCCATGGACGTCTTTCTTCGACTCAGAATCTCTGAATGAAAGCCAAGAAAGATTGAACACAAGGAAGAGAAGAATAATAAATGGAAACGAGGGTGGTGATTTGGAATCTGATCGCATCAGACAGGTCATAGAATCCATCTTCCGCATGTGGGACGGGAAACGACGCCATGCCAAGCTGAACGGTGAACAATGTTTGCGGCGGCAGGGATTGCAGGGAAAACAGCTTCTCGTGTGTAAGAAGGCGCATTGCTGGTAGGAGTGCCAGTTTATGTAAGATGTCGGGAGGTAACTCCAGAGTTCCAACTTACGGATCGGTGGGTGATACATGTTTATCCTGTATAAAACCCTCAAATCTCAGAAGGGCGATGAATACGGAGGATGAGTAGATTTTGGAAGACCTTCCACGAATCTGGGATCAATCAAAGACGAACAAAATATGGGCACAAGAATCAGGAAGGTGATGGCACGAAAAAATAGGTCATAGAACCATGCAAGTCTGGTTCACGGATGATTCACATCGAGGCCCGTCAGCGATGTGCAACTCGAAGTACTCAGACGTAAGACCATCATTAGAAGCCTATGGCATGCCACTTGGCTCTTTAAACGCCGCAGTCTCTACGAGGTTAAAGGTGCTGTGAAGTGGGATAAGTACTTTATCACATTACGCATCACCGAGTCTTCGCACCAGGGTTAATTGGCCACGTTGAAGGCGAAATCTGGGGGGCCAAACTCTCACGACTTACTGCTTCCGAGACATTATATCGGCGCAGAGGGTCCATGAACGTCTGCAGAATACGAAGCATCCGATGTCGCCGCTAAACAAAAGAGTTTCTCTGGTTACTCTGGATGAGAAAAAGGAACTAGGCAGCTCTCTGGGTCACCGGAGTGCTTGCCACCTCATTGTATGGAATGGCTCTCAATAATTGGGGTACTGATGGCATCCACAGCAAGTACACTCTTGGAGATGGAACACTTGAAATGGACCTACCATTCGGGGAACCATTTGATTGTCACAGCTTCAAGCGGACCTATTGACTTGGTTGCGTTCGAGGATGCTGTATAAGCAAATATAAACTCGGCGTTGTCTGCCTGCTTCGCGAAGGCGGGTTCACTATCGTATGACCCGAAGCAGTACAGCAAGATTCTAGACTCGAGAGGCATGTACAGCCATTTTGAAGGAGTGGACATCTAAAGATTGACACTTGTAGGTGTCATGGTGTGCATGCATGTAGATATCGAGAAAGACCCTCAGTTGATACTCGTTGACTTGTCTAGTACAGTGGCTTTCAGCTTCCATTGTGACCCCTAAAAAGTCAGAAGTCGATGAATGGTGACTTGGCACCTCCCTTCACCGTGACTGTTCAAACATTCAAATATGACTTTTGCCTCTGTAGGATATGTGCACTGGCAGAAGGACTTATCAAGTGACAAATGTGATCGGTTGATTGTTCAGATGGTTCAAGTTATCGGAGTTCTATAAAGGTTCCGCCGACACACTCGGGCTTGGATTTGGCAAATCCGACAATTATGGGTTATCGACCCACCACCCAGTACTGACTAGACTCAAACCAGTCTCTTGGACGGGCCAGTGTAGCCTAGCCCCAAGCAATACGAATATGTCACCCACAACTCATTTGCAGACACTGTTTCATACCAAATTGTCTGGTCCAACTCCACTTGGAGAGGACCTCAGACATAGAAGATGAAGGAATGAAACTTTGAGCACCGGCTTGGTGACCGCCATCACCGGATTGAACATGGCCTCACAGAGTCAGGCCAATGCCTGCCAGTGAGAGATGTACAATGGAAGGCATAGAGAACGGCATGTCGTCACTTCATGACAAGAAAGACAAATGATCTGGAGTCGGCACACAGATAATCGATTGCGTGCCATTGATCAGAGTTGCTGCATCGTTGTCAACTGGCCAACTCCGGCCCCGTCATGCAACACTGCACCTTAACTGAGGTATGCGTGTATACAGTATACTGGAGAATTCATTTCTAGTCGCGCGTTGTATCCTACAGCTCACTATAATTTCACACTGCCGTGACCATTCGTCCTACTAGGCCCCCTTGTGTGCAAGTCTACTGGCATATTCTGCCCGAGGGCCTGCAGTACTCAGGACACTGAGATTATCAATGAACCGAAGGGAGTTCGCCTGACGCGAGCGCCCGAAATGTAATCCTGCAAAGATAATTAATGTTCCATCTTCCTCTTGGCACAATCTATTTCATGTTGCCCGCAATGCGTTATCGTCAGTACCTGCCAAAAACATGAGTAAGTAGATGCATTGTTACATGTGCTTGAATTTGTCGATTACTATCAGAACATTCAAGCTTACAGGACTTGCATCGAGGGGTCGTGTGTCAGGTCAGTGCACACTCAGAGCCCCAATTCATTTGCAGCATCGGATATCAGCCCATTGAATTTACGTCTATAACAGCAGATTATAGTCTGTTGCTTGATGACGTGGTTAACAACGGTCAAACTACTTTGGCTGAGTGTATTCATGACTAGCAAATTCAAGTGAGTCTGTGTCCAAAGTCTGACATAACTCTCACCCAAAACCCGCCAGGTTTCATGACGTCCAGCTTGGGATAATACCACATCGTGATGTCCGCTGGGAAGCTGTGTCGTT
Organism: Nevesoporus exiguus; assembly: GCA_038089155.1. Classification (NCBI taxonomy): domain Eukaryota; kingdom Fungi; phylum Basidiomycota; class Agaricomycetes; order Boletales; family Boletaceae; genus Nevesoporus; species Nevesoporus exiguus. The sequence continues at coordinate 13,026 of JBBPKI010000779.1, forward strand.
CTCAAGAGTGATATGTACCTTAAACTTTGGCTTTCTGTGGCATTCTCATTGTAACCGATTCTCGGAAGGCCACAAGGTAATATTATTCAGATCTCATTCCATTATGTGGTTGCATCCAAGATGTGTATATTGTAGTAATAGCTGTAAAATTTCAAAGCTCAAATAACCCTAACCATACTGAAGTGCAGATTAGTATCATACACTGGAAGCAAGACAAAATCCCTATCTCCTTCACCCGAAGGTGAGGACAAAGATAATCACCGTTGTAGGTGCAATTAGCCATATAAAAAGTATCGAACGATTCTCCAAAATGAAGGGTCTAGATGGAGGATATGAAAATCATTGGAACTTGTGAGCCCATCATCAGGCGCACATGTACTACCTACTTCCTAGGAGAAAATGACTCGAGGCCAAATAACATGGTTCGTCCCTGTTCGCCACAATCATCTGCGTTGAGGTTTGTACATTGGCCTCGATATCCAAGTCATGCCATGGCGGAATTGGGTGTATTTCTGATCGGTTGATCGGTACCTGTTTACTTGCCACTCATCATTTAGGCTCCGCGTCGACATACCCTTTTCGGTAAAGTTCAACACGACCAAGATGGGAGAACAATCGACGTCGCTGTGGACCGTGGACCCGGTGTGGACTGGTCGAGTGGAAAAGGAGAACTTGGGGGAGATAGACACAGCTGAGTCGACAGCTATAAAATCTCAGTCCGAGAGTACCTCTGTCCATCAGCCATCCGACTCGGAGTTGACCCCCTCTGTAAACATGGCACCTAAAACTCGTTCTCAGGCGGCAGGGTCGCATCCTCCTACCAATGCTCCGGACGATAATGCTCTCGAGGACCAACTCAAGGATCTTGGGATTGAAGATGATCAGCCTAGCCCGGTTACCCCGTCTTCCTCTGATTATGAACCAGCGGCAGTCGAGAGACGCGAAGGCATAGAAACCCGGACCACGCCGAGGACCAGGAAATTAACATCCACTGTCAATAGTGAACAGAGAGGCAAAGCGCGCGATGCCGACCCCAACGAGAGTCGTTGTTTCATTACCAATCGGCCGAGTGCCGTTCAGTTATGTCACGTTATAGCCCGAGCAACCGATCGAGAGACAGTTCGTGTATCTAGACCTTACCCTTGTGATATATACTGACTGGAATCGTCTTGCAGCTCACCAAACTGGAGTATGTTTGGGAGATGGGATACCGGAGACTGCACCTTGACACGGTGCACAATATGATGCATTGTACGCGTCCGAGTCACCTTAATATTCAGGACCGATTTTACTGACATCTGTTGTAGTACGATCAGATTGGCATGTCCTCTTCGACCAGAAAGGATGGGTCCTAGTTCCAGAACACGAGGTTTTAAAAAAACTAAGCAAAATATACTTGGACGACGAGTGCGCAACAAGTGATATCAGAAAGGTCTGTTGGTTTTCATGCGGCTCGAAGTGTCAACTCACTTTAATTCCATCAGCTTTTCGTCGCTAATACATACAAGTATTACATTCTTCCCGCACCTGGGTTGCAGGAACCTACTTGCCGTTTTCCAAACGTCAATAGCCACAACCATGAGACTCACTTTCCACCTTCTCCCGATCTCGGCACTCTCGAGAGTCATGTGCGTCCGCACTTCGCCATTTTTAACACCGGAGGAAAACTGGCTCGCTTACGATCAGAGCTCGTCATAAGGATGACCGTCTTTCTCAGCCGAGTAGTCACTCCTTCAAGCGATGCGCTCTCAATGATAGACACCATACAACGTTTATACAATGCATGGACAAGAGTCCAAGTACCCAATTCCTACTGTACCCTCAGTGGAGCAGATAGGTTTTCACCTCCATCTGAAGAAGGACGGGATGATCGTTCACAGGGCGGACCTGCACCAAGACGTCAAGGTCTCAGGAGCGCAACGCGCTCTCGAGGACGAGGCAGCCTGGGCTCGGCTGGCCGATATGCGGGAGGACAGCAACGAGACATGCTTCCCTTCCCACCACCCGAGGATAACGACTCTTTATCCATCACCGACGGCACGGTTGTCGAAGACGATACCGATTTGATCGAGTATATCCACGATTGGCAGAAGCAAGGCAGTGCCCCTGTGGAGAGGCGTGACTCGGCCTTCCTTGATGACCCTCGCGACGAACAACTCGCTGCCTACGCCGACGAGCATGCACGTACTCCTCCTTCACCGAGAGCCTGGGATAAGTGGAAGTCTGATTGGGACGATTCGCAATCACGATATCCCACCAAGTCGGATCGTTCGCGTTTTTCGAGCAATGACTGGGCGGTTTTTGAAAACGGCATGTACCTGACTAGAGCTCGAGCTACTCCGTAATACTCTCGACTTTCGAAAGGTATATATCGTCATAGCTTGGATATGAATTGGCTCCCTTATCTCGAAACATGTAGGATGTATGTACGTTTTAGTAGCTTTGAAATCTCGTGGCTCAAATGATTCTGGTTATTCTGGACGCTGTCAGCGCCCAAACACAGTTCTGCACACTCGGCGTGACCTGCAAGTTGACGCATTGGTCGACCTACATGAAAGCAACAGACCTCTAGATACGGTCAGTTACGCAGCCGTTTTCCGCGTTTATTTCATTCGGATTGGAACATCCTGTTGAAGCTAAACAGCGTGAGCTGTACAATACAATGTTAAGTTAGCGGGAATATTATCAGCAACATAGTACTCACCCTCACGATGTCCCGGAGGAGCGAGTCAGGGAAAGGGGACTGAACTTGTAAGTAAAACATATAGTCTACAGTATGGAATACCAACAACGGTCATGGGGAGTGTTTCAACACATCCGCCGTGGCCTGCGGCGAGAGGTACTGGGAGGAGCGGACGATGGAACGGGGCCACGTTCTATACGGACTATGTGGTACAGGTACAAGGGACGGCTGACTGTCTACGAGATGTGCCCACACCATATATGTGATGGTAGTGTACCAACGGAGCGGCAGAGTGTGCCGGGACGTCACACCGATTTTGCGAAAACCTCGTATTCTGGACGCGCTCTTGCATGTCGAAGAGGATGTTCCAGGCGCCGGATCGCGCTGGGACACGCAAGTCAGTCAAGTCGACCTCGAACACAACAGCGGAGATTCACACGCATTCTTTGCGTCGAGTTTGAGTTATCAACGGTAGAAGGGCGTACAGTCAACTATCTCATAATACATAACGTCGGGGAGTCCCTCTGGTTATGCACTACGATGTGACATGCATTATCATGTTAGTATTTTGGTGGTAGTTATTACTTTGTCCCAGCATTATGAGATAGTCGACTGTATATAGCTCCGATATCGTCCAATCGACTACATCAACATGTGAAGGATTAGGACGGTTCATGAATTGGGGTTGCGCAAATGTAGTAATGATACATGGGGTTCGTGGAAGATTTGTAGGTAAGATAGATATGATGATAGTAAACGAGGGATAAGAAGGAGAAGGATGGTGACCTCCGAGTCTATGTATGATATGCAAAACGATGTCCGGAATGTGCCATTTCCGCGTGAAGGAAGGGGGTAGGAAAGTGAGCGAGTCCGAAGCGTGGCAGACGAGACCCGTCGTGATTCCCTCTAGCCAAGTCCTTCCGAGCCGTGCCAAATAAACTTGATGGCGTTATCATCCCCACCACATAAAGGCACATATGTTAGAAGTTATCCCTCACGCATTAGTTTCTTTCCTCTTATGGCAATATTGCATAACCCTTAGCTCTAAGCGCACTTCAAGTTGAACTCTCGTAGATAGTCCCTCAGTAGCTTGATCAGCACTGAGGGTATGTAGTCTTTTCTAGCCTTTCTAACTCTATTAACAGTACCCTAGTTCCATAGGTACTTATTCTAATACAGTAGCTTGACCAGCACTGAGGTTTCATAGATTTCCTGCTCGAGAGTTGATCCTCTGTGCACAACACCTTCTCGCCAGTCTTTGACAACATACCATTCATATCATTCATCCACATCATAGGACACAAGTATAGCAGATGTCGAATCGTTCCCTCTTTGAGATGCGGGCCCGGGGTCTAGAATGGGAGACCTGAGAATCACTGGAACCTATGGGTCCCACATATGTACCTATTACCTAGAAGAAGGATGTGTTGAGACCAAATGATCCATGATTCCTCCCTGTGATAGAATATGTGCACGAGAAAGGGGAGGCGCGACGGCTGTCGAGATACACTCAGTCGTCGTGCGGTGCAACGGACTATATATATTACCTGTCGAGATACACTATGCACAGGTAAGCTTAAGTAGGTAAATGTAAGGGATAACTAGCTCACCTCAGTCGTCGTGCGGTGCAACGGACTGAGGTGTCTACATACGATGTGTAGGTCCTATATACAGTATGGAATGCATACTAAAGTAAAAGGAGTAATCCATAAGGTTGCGAGATATGGCGGTTAGCATACACAGGTATAGGGAAAAGTTGTCATACGCGCGAGGTACTGTGTATCCGAGGAATGGAGAGTGTTATGCGCCGGTCGTGGCGCATGCGCGTCGCTTGCACGCCGGTAACTGATCGGGCCGGATGAGATCGGGGTGGCAGCGCGCTTGCTAATTCCAACACCCTGTTCGCTACAATCGTCTACGTTCAAGTGTGGTCATTATGTATATTGAGTCGGTGCTACCACGGAGTTGGATTTGCCTCGGCTGATTGACAGACCGGTATTTCTTGTTTACTTGCCACTTGGCTCCACGCGACGTACCCTTTTCGGTAAAGTTCAACACGACAAAGAATGGAGAACAATCGATGTCGCCGTGGACTGCGTGTTGGAATTAGCAAGCGCGTTGCCATCCCGACCTCATCCGGCCCGAGCGATCACCGGTGTGCAAGCGACCCACATGCGCCTCGGGCGGCACATAAACGCTCTCCATTCTCCAAGATGCGGTACCTTGCGCGCAGTATGTTTTACTTCTTATCCTGTGCA
>JBBPKI010000780.1:0-17965 GCA_038089155.1 Nevesoporus exiguus
GTAAGTATGGTAATAGATGCGGTCTCGAATTCTCTTCCTTACGACCCTTGGATTGGCTTATCCTTAGTGAAACTTAACCACTTTCGGAAGTCTGGCCGGATCTTGCCAATCGCCGTTGTAGCCACATAAAGTCGCCACGATGCCTCAAGGCGGCCCTCACCATATCCATAAGGGTAGCATAGCGTTCAATTATTTCGCAACAGGGACTGGATCACTGTGCCACGACATCTCCGTGACAGGATCCAACTCTTTTGGCGGATCATCATGCTGGAAATGTTCAAGCTCCAGTCAGATTCGATAGCATCTCCTGAACCCGTCGTTCAAGAGACCTTGAACCCACACTCCGTCAACTTCTCAACGTGGCATCATTCTACCAAGGCGCAAGGTAAGCACCATGCGCGCAGCAATTGGTCAGCACTACCTTCGAAATAAACGACCAAGCCAGGACTCTCACCCAAGAATATCTCCCTATCGAAACACGTGGTCGTAGGGCGTACAAAAATATGAACGCATTGTAGCCGTCTTTGGTATAGCGTATGGGTTGTGGGCTGGATCTGCCAAAATTACCTTGCATGGACGGGAACATGCGTTTTTGGTTCCCAGCGGTGAGGACGCGACGGCGGCGGCGCCCTTCATCGTTGTCGTGGATCCCTCCTTTCCTTGCTGGTCCAGTGGAGCCACAGTGAGTATGCGCCATGTGTGTCTGGACGATTGGCGTGGCACCATCTACTGAACCTAAGGCGTGTGGTGCCAGTTTTCTTCGTTCACATCCATGTTCGGATGGCTCTACGCCTTTTCACTACTAATGGTTGTACGCAACAAGCATTTGGGCGTGGCGATTTAGAAAGGGTATGATGATTCATGCGGTTGCAATAACCTGTCATTTCCCTCTCACTCGTTCTCGGCCTTGACGCTTGGTTCTTGCCCGGAGCGACAGACGAGGCTAATCTACGAAGCAGGTTTATTAGGCAACCGACAGGGTCTTCTCCTTTTACCAAGAAAAAAACCATTCAGCCCCGTCGTCATCTGAAATGCGAAGACGAGGATGAGTGCGGAAGTAGACTGGCTTTGGTAGAACAGGCTGAGGTGATGAGGAGTTATTCAGCGATACCTTGCACACGATCAACACCGACTGCGGGAAACCATTTCTGATCAATCCTCATCCGCCCATGGAGAGGAGACACCATTTACGCTTCTTGCCGTTCTCGTCTGGTGTGCCCTCGGTACGGTCATCGGAACCTAGTAACGTTTATCTTGGGTTCAAGGTACGCCACTGCTACTGTATCTCGTTCTTATCTCGACGTCTCAAACTTGATTAGACTGGTTTCTTTGACTTTGCCACCCTCCTCACTATGCTCTGAGCCACCTCGGCGGCGGCTACTTGTACTCAAGGGCGACATAGCTAATAGCACCGCGAGCGCTGCAAGCTCAAAAGAGTTGCTTTTTTCCGGTCTTCCCGTTGCTTACCAACACGATCTCGCCCAGCGAAGGCACTGGTCACCTCTCCACGTTCGCGATCCCTCGTGCCCTTTCCGGTGCAATCCCGTTGCACAAGTTACGCTCTCAAACTCAACCTAGTCTTCTTGTCTGGCGTAGCGGCGATGGCGTGCACGATTCGACCATTGCACATGAGCGATAATGCGGCGCTAGGCGCGAAGCGTGCAAGACCAGGGTGTTGATCTTGGCGTCTGGTTTCTCCGCCACGCTGGAGGCGACGGGCGAGTAGAGTGCACACTGAGCTCTTGAATTGGCACGTGCTTGATACGGATCGGAAGGAAGTGAACGTGTGCGATCAGGACGGAGAGCTGGGCACGCGTTCCCGCTGTCGTCCCGTTTCTATTTTGGGCGCCGTCTGGGGTCTATGACAGATCACAGTACACGTTGACCATGGATTGTTCTTGGAATGGACAGTGGCGTTCATCGGTGTGGGCATGTCGGTGGGTATCAATGCCTCGTATGGCATCTTGAGTGAGACACTGACACGCTGTGGGACCCGGATACTCTTGCGATATGTACTGATGTGACTGGCGCTTTATAATTTATATAGGCTACGTTGCGCCCGCGCTCAATCTCATGCATGCTCTTCAACGATGCTGGGGTGCTAACCATTGCTCTGCCCAGTACCGGCTCTTCCTGCCTTATCAACACTTGCTTACGTCAGATGGCCAAGTTTGGCTAGGCACCCTGACGATGCTGCTTTGCCAAAGTGGTACATGACTAGAAATCCGTCTACGCCGCCGCCCAAACCACGCTCTTTGCCGTCTCCGAGCGTTTCTACAAACAACCCTTGAATGCGGCCTCCGCCGACGACCTAAAACAAAGTCATGAGCCGGTCCGGTTTTGGATGTGGAGCCGGTTGCTGATTCTAGGTGACATCCGTCAGCTGTATTGTGATGGGCGTTGAACCGGTTTAGTCTCAGCCATCTGGATTACGTTGCTGGGTGGGTCAGCAGCTTTCGCTCTTTCTTTTTTTCCCGAGCGGTCAATGAGCGGGCCCGCGCTGACGTGCTCGACCTTCGGCAGCGATCTTCCCTGGGTTCTCTCCCTGTTTCATCTCGTGAATTTGAGATTGACCAACGTCAATCTTTTCACGGCCATCGGTATGTGGCTTTTTATTTGCTTACTAAATTTGGGGTCTAACTCGAGATACATTAGAAATGCGCCCCAGTTTTTGTGTCGGCGGTGTGGATGCAGGATAGAGTTACTTTGTGAAGCGGGGCATCTATTCAAGCATACTTGCGCTACTAGGCCCGTCCTGTCACGTGCCCTCGGCTCCATCTATTCACACCACTCACTCCGTGCAGGCATTGCAAAAAACAAGGACCCTTAAATCCACGCTCTTAGACAAAGTGGCCGATTGAATGGCGAACAATTCGAAACCGCGCCCCCCGACGTGATCGGGGAGTTCAAGACCCGCTCATCTCCTAGGGTCGCCTTCTGATGCCAATGCTGTGGCGCGATCGTCTCCATCTTCACGGCCGCGAGCGTCCACATTGCCTTTTTCTATTTGCCCGAACGCTGTAGCGCAGTCGTGCCCGCTTTCATGGCCGCGGTTATCCGAACGCGGTGCGGTCATACCCGCTTTCCATGACCGAGGACGTGTCGTTTTCCGAAGCCGGACATGCAGTCGTGGCTCGTGTGTTTTACGTTTATGCTCGGTCGTGATCCTCGAGGGGTGCTGACTGGATCTTGACGCATCGACGCAGCTCAATGCCATTGCGGCCTTCCGTCTCCCACGTGACCAATCCCACCTTGGCCGAGGCACACCGCAATCCGATTGGACATTGCAGCGGTCTAGTCGGTCATCTGTGGGTCAAACGATCGTACCACGGAAATACCATGGGTTCGTGCCGTACACCTCGTCATCTCCGTCTCGATTGCAAGGGTGCATGATTGACACGTGGTACTTCTTTGGCGGATGGACCTAGCCCGGCTTGGCTTTGACTTTGACTTTGAGTATGACTTTGGCTTTGGATGTGGGGCGCAGATAGCAACCTTATCTACTGTGCGGCGTGATCGGGTTCGTCGTGCGTACATCTTCGATTCCGATTTCCACTCTATTTTTTCCGCCTTTTCTTGTTCCTGCGCTTCTCGCTTTTTTTTGGCTCCGAGACGAGTGTACCTACGAACCAAACGTCCTCACTGATTGCATACCGTGCACCCTGAGGGTGGACCATGTAAGAACGCGGTAGCATCGATCGAACGCTGAACGCTGGACGTCAACGCCCAACGCCCAAGCCAAGTAGCCTACTCCACGTGGTCCTCGCAGCGAGCGCAGCGCAGTGCGAAGCCAGGAACGCATGGCGTCTCTATAGGGGCGAGATATATACAAAAAATAAAAACAGCGCTCAAAGCACACGATGACAGCAAGGACGACAGACGACCTGGCCTAGACCGACGCGATGATGACCTGGTGACGCGATGGCTACATGCCCCGATGCCCCGGCGCCTCGATGACCCGATGGCCGAATGACGCGTGCGGCGTGTGGCGTATGGCGTGCGGCGTGCACGTGTCACGATGTCACAGCAGGAGACGCGTACGAGGACCAACACGGAAAGTCCAAAGGCCTCAAGCTGTAGAGACAGAAAGACACCCAGCGCACACACGATCGACCAATCGAACTCCCGGGGACATAGGGGCTACTCCAACCCTCATATCCGGTCAGACAAGGCCCCTCTGCGGCGTGCGCCCGCGGACGGATCTCGAATCGAATCGAACGCACCGTCACTGACGCCGGTAGTGACACTCGCATCTCATAGCGTCGTTTGCCACGTTCAGAGAAGACGCAACAGACGACGTGACGAGTTCTAGCCTTCCATACCTCGTCGAGACAATAAGACAGCGGGAACGGTGGCGAACGATCCCACATTCGAACGCCTCGACGCACGTAGCACTAGCACTAGTCGCAAACGGTTTTACGCCCGTGCGCATTTGAAATGAAATGACATAGTGGTCCCCGCTATCGATCGATCGATACTATGCCTTAAAGCAGACGGGAACAATAATGGTCGGGAACGGGGACAATAATGGAGCACTAGCGGGCGCAAACCATGACTCCATGACGTGGTAGAAAACTCTGGTTCTGTTTTCCCATGAAAGGTTCCATTGACACATAGGAGTACTATTGACAATGCAAACGTTCCGACCGTCCACTGCTATATGCGTACGGAATAGATTAGAGCAAAAGGAGAGAATGACCAATGGAGTACACAGAGACAAGAGAGAGAGAAACAATGCTTCCGTGTGCGATGGAGATATGCAAAATGGAGATGGGAATGGGGGTAATAGGTGGTAGATGGAGATTGGAACGAGTCGTCAGTCATGTCGATCGTGCAATGCCTGTGAAGACAAAAAATGACAACGATGCAAAGAGAGCAGACGCAAAGCATGAAAGCAGCCAACAGCGAAAGCAAACAAACACATCAATAAAGTCCGTCTAGTCCCGCGACGAATAGCCATGTCGCTTCTCTCGCTCTCGCCCACGTCCGTGGTATCTGTCCCGATCGCGCACGGCATAGCTCGAGCTCGAGGTAAACGCCGGACGCAGCGCCGTCGACACCCTCGAATCCGTGATCGCGTACGCAGGGATCGACGGTCTATAGAGACACTCCGAGGTCTGTCCATGTCCGTGTTGCCCGTGCCCGTGCCCGTGCGAATGCGACTGCGAGTGGAGAGGTCGTCCCTGCTGATCTTGTGACGCATGTCGGTGGTGTGGTGGCCCATGCCCATAACCTATCGGACTTACTGGCCTCCGGGCCGGGGACGCCGATCGTGACCAAACTGAGACATCGCTCGAGGACGAGGACCCCGCGGAGCCTTTCATGCCCACCGTGGGTGGCGGCGCAGGGTGGCCAGGAGGCATGCCCTCATCCCCTTGGCTGGCGTCAACGTCCATCGCATACTCTTCCTCGTCTGAATAGCCCTCGTCATCCGAGTTGCCCTCGCTGGCACTCGAGTTGGTTGCGGGTGGCGACATGAGCGCGTGATGAGGGAGACCATCCATGCGGGCATGGTGTGGGAGGTGGTGGGGATGGTAGACGCCACCTCGTCCGACCTCCGGATCTGGCACACGTACAGGCGCACTTCTTGAATGATTCCGCCAATGTCGGCGCATATTGGAGTTGACGTTGAATTCGCGCCCACAGCCCGGAAATGGACAGCGATACGCTATGGAACGACGTTATCAGACCCATGGAAGCACGAGAAGACGGGGGAAAAAGGGATGGCAGAGGGTGGTAAAGCGACGGACACGTTGCGTGATGAGATAATTTAGACAAAAACGCCACGTACGTTTGGCTCCCGTGTGGGTGTTTACGTGAATCTTCATGCTACTCGGGCGGTTGAAACGTTTTCCGCAATGAGGGCACTGGTGCTTCTTTCCCCTTCCTTCGCCCTGGAGGGCGGCGCTAGGGATCTCTGATCGCAAATGGAGACGTCTGCCGTCGGAGGTGATGAGAGCGGCTGTGGCGGATACTTGATGTTCCGATACGGGAAAGGAGAGGATCGTCGAGGAGGGAGAGCGGAGATGGACAAGATCGGCTTCACGTGGGATCGACGGAGGGAGCGTGTCCACAGAGTGATGCCGTTCTCTCGTATCAGGGAGAATCTCGCGGACAGGACGGTGAGGAGGACGATGGCGTGGCGGGCGCTGCTCGGTGGGTGCCATCGCGACGCGAAAGACGGGAGCGGCACCATGCATGCCCGCGTGGGAGGGGACGGCGGCCGAGCCGGCTCTCGGACGGAGGGTGGTGCTCGATGCGACGTGTTCGAGAGAGGACGTGATGGGGTCTGCGCGGAGGACGTTGAAGGAGTAGGTCGGCTGTTTCGACGAAGGGGACAATTGCTGTGGGCGTGTGGCAGACTCTGAGGACGAGCTCGAGGGCGGCGGCGACGGGGGTGGCTGGTGGAGGCGGGGGCGCGAGGGCGAGAGTGGCGTGTGCTGTGCGTGTGTTGGACGGGGGCTTAGAGCGGGGACGAAGACGACGCTCACCTGAGAGGTCGAGGTCGGGCTGTGGTGTTTCGTGAGCGGGGGGTTGCCCTGGATGGACATCTCTAGATCCGGGATGCCCCTGTGAGAGGGTGGAGGATGAAGAGGATGTTTGCTCACCTGGAAAGATGTCTCTGATGGACGGGAGGGGGACGAGAGGACGGGACATGGCTAACTCGGATGGAGGGAGAGGGGGAGAGAAAAAGGGAGTATATATATATATCTGTGGGTGTGGAGGAGGCGGATTGCTGCAAAGAGAATATGAACACGGGGACTAATTCAAGTCCCGAGCGCGGTGATGTGAGCAGGTGCTGGCAGTGGCAATCACCGTGGAGAGAAGGAAACGACCGATCTCCGACAAACGAGGGCAAATCCTCCGCTTCGACGTCTGTGGAAAAAGGACGGAAAAAAATTAAATGACTGCAACACGTCATGTCAGACTGCGCGTCGACCTGCACACCACACCTGCACCCGAAAATCCTCATCCGACGGCAACTGGACAGCTATTTCCGTAACCGGCCTAGTGTTGATCTTTTTCCAAAAACGCACACATCGCCATCATGACCTTATCCGCCGATCTTCTCGTCCCCTCGTCAGTTTTGGGGAAAATCCATGCCCCAAATGCGGGTATCTTCTCCGTGGACATAAGTAAGCCCAGGGGCGGATCCCATACACGAGGCCGTTCCACTTCCCACCGCCCATCCAAATCGACCCCCCTCCCGCACCGCTCTCCACGGACCCCCCTGGCCACTCGTCAACACGCCGAACCCGGCCAGCCCATCCCCGTTCCCCTGGGATTTGCGCCTCGGCCCGTTTTGGATCGCCGTCCTCCGTCCATGATCGATAGCCAATGTCTATATATAGCCTTGATTGATTTTACGCGCGTGGGAACGGAATCCCAGATCAAGATCGACACGAGAATCGATCCGTCCTCGTCGAAAAAAAAAAGCGAAGGAGCGAATCCACGGTAATGAAAAGAAAGCCACGCTGTGCGCAGCGCGTGCTTGCTCGTCCCCCCCGCCCCTCGTCGGGCCCGTGTACGTGCACTCTCTTCTTTTCCTTCTTTTACGCACCCCAGCACGCCGCCTGCGATGCCTGCGTCGCCATCCCGTGCTCGTCTCCGACTCGTCCGCCCCGCCGACATGGACGGCGAGTCGACTCTGCACTCTCCGCGGCAACTTGCACGATTCGCCCGAAATCTCCCTTTTGAATCTGGACGTGCGACGCAACGGAGGACCTTGGGCCGAGGAGCATATGTCCCGTGCGTGTCGACGAGCGTAATGGACGCGGATTCGCGTCGACGGGGCGAACTCACTCGGCTCTGACTCTCCCCCTCCCCCTCCCCCTCCATGGTTCCGAGAACGCCTGATGCGAGCACTTTCTCCTCGTCCCTATGCACATTGCACGCGCAACACCCATCACACATTGCCATCACCATCACGGGGCCATACCGTCCCCGACGTTCCGCGCTGTGCACGCTGATGTCCACGGGCGCTCCCGACCAACGGATCCTTTCGATCGATATCGGTATTTTCGCGCACACCTCGCCTTCCGTTCTATTCCCCGCTCCCGCGTTCTATTCTCGAACCCGACGACGCCCAAGGACCGGAGACAAGGCGCGAGTGGAGCCGTATGACACGGCGCGTCGTCGAGGAGGACGAACCCGGGTCGACCAACGACGAACACGATCAACGAAAATCAATCGGCGACAAACGATCGCCGATGGCGACATGAACGCGCGCCACCGGCGACCCTGTGAGTCGGCGGAACGTTGGATCACATAGCAACGCGGTCTCCATACACGACGCCGTCCTGTTCACAGGCCACCGGTCACGGTTCGTCGCGCGCTCCGTCCCACAAATACTGTCCATTCTATTGGGAGGTGTGAAACGCTTCCGATTCGATGTCGGCGTTATCGGGCGTCATCAGGTCTGCGAAAGTGCTGTACGGTGGCCTCGTGGGCTCGTGTGCCATACGCTAGACTAGAAACGAGCGAGACGGCGATGTCGCACTGTTTCAGTCGTTGATGACGGTTCATAATGATGATGACCGCTTTGCTGACCAAGTGTGCGCTGCGGGATCATGATAGGACGATAGAGCGGGGCTGGGAACGTGATGGCGTGCGTGTGGAAGCGCGTGATGGGGTACACGTGCACCGTGGATACTATGCACGGGAGCATTTCATATTGGGATTGGCCAGGGGCTGATTTCCTTTTTCGGGTCACACTCCCGGTGGAACACGCGTATTAAAAAAAACAAAAAAGGTCAGTCCAAGGTCCGTGCGCGTGCGCACATGGCGACCGTGAAATGAAAAACGTACGCGAGCGCTAGGATACAAAACGTGATCGGCACAAGTACAGGAGACCAAAAAAACCAAATAAAAATGAAATGAAGTAAACGAGGGAGAAATAGGAACAATGACCGTCTCATCAAGCGCCCCATACGCCCTCGACGTTGACCTCGCGCGGTCCAGGGCCAGGACGTTCCTGCCTCGGTCCGTGCATTGGACTCAGCCCGTGTGGCTGCGGCGTCGGCGAAGGTGGCCCTTGCGTCTGCCGTTCGTGGGGCCGTTGCGGAGCCGACGGCTCGTCGGGAGGCAACGCGATGCGCCCTTGGCGATGCGTGACCACGTCGTACACGAGCGCTGATATCAGCGTGAGCGGAAGGAGCACCGTGAACAGCACCACGGCGATCTGGGGGGGGTATCGATGTTAGCGTTAATCCCGTCCACAAGCGAGTGCGTGGTCGCCGGAAAAAAATATTTTTTAAAGAATGAAATGAAATGGAAGAATGAGACGGCACGTACGAAGACGGGCGTGGGTTTTGGCGGTGCACTTACGATGCTGATACAAATCCAGGTGGCAGCAATGGCCCAGATGACGTCGCGTCGAACAAGAATAACGATCAGGCTCACGAGGTTGACGGTGGTGACGACGGCAACGCCGGGCCAGGGGTGAAAGGCGTAGTCTTTAGGGTGCGAGGGGGAGTAGGAGAGTCCGAGGGTGATGCTGCGCGCAATGCGTAGGTAGGAAAGAGGGGCCGGGGTCAACTGAATGCACGTGCCAGAACAAAAACAACGTACAAGAGCGAGTAGGGAAAAAGGAGCGAAAGGGGGAGAACCATGAAGAATCGGAGGGGTGCGTGAATGAGCGCCATGTCAAAGGGACGGCTGTACGTCGGCGCATGGTAGACGAGGAGGGCGATGTTAGAGTAGGTGAGCAGGAGCAGGAGAATGCCGAGGAGGATGGTCGAGGGGAGAAACATACGGAGAACCTGTGTGGGGTCAGAGGTGCTGGCGCGCGTCTCGGCGGGCTTACCCATGTGATGGCCCAGAGCGCCATGGTCCAGTTTGCGAGCACGAGGGAGAGGCCGACGGCTTTCACGAGGGTTTTCTGCGCTTAGTGTGAGTAGGATGGAATGAGAAAAATTGCGCGTTACCTTTGTGTCTGGGTTCTTTGCAAAGAGGAGCAAGAGACAGTAACCGATCTGGAAGAGGTAGATGAGGATGACATAGACGGAGAGCCATGCTGGGTGGGGCGAGATCGAAGCTGGGTAGAGTTCGATGATGTCGACTGGGCGATGGAAGTCGTCAGGGGTAGATCGGAAGAGGAGATGGTGCACGCACCGATGGATGGTCTGACGATAGCAGAGCAGACGAGCACGGTGGCGATGTTCACCGAGAGCGAGAGCGGGGTCAGCACCTGCAGTCTGTCGAGCGAATTAGCGCACACAGCGGGATCCGGGAAGCGACGGACCGGACGAGAGATAGGAACTCCTGCACGGCAGGGTGGGCCATATCGACGGGCAGAGACTCCATCTTGGTCGTAGGAGGAAAAAGGGTTCATCAATGACATCATTACATTACTCGACTAGTCGTCCGCGCGAACTTCGCTTGCACGTCGGTTCCACTCAGGAGTATCATCTTACACACCGCTCCACCACGCTAGAAGACGTTCGTTCATTGCCAGCACACCGTCGACGTTGTGGGGCTGGCGACACAAACACTTCAAAACAGCCTAGACCTCGGGTCACGTGCCGGAGCAAGGGAGGCGACGAACGATGAAGCGGGCATTTGTGCCCACGGCGCTCCACGCCGAACTCACCGAACACACCAACCTCGTCCGCGTTCTGCGCACCACTCGCGCCCTCGATCTCACTACACATCTCCTCCACCACGCCGCTCAGCACAAGGAGAGCGACTCTGACACGTGGACGTCCTGGCCGCTCATCGACTGTCCCGTCCCCGAATGGTCCCTCGAGGACGAGGTCCGGCAGCTGGGCGAGACCGTCATGCAGGCACAAACACAGGGGGCACGTGATGAGTGCGACGACAGTTCCGTGCTTGACTCGGATCCCGACTCCGACATCGACGGCCTCTCGCCTACCGCGACGCGCCGCCTCGTCTTCCACACCGGCGCCGTCCTCGTTCACATCCTCAGCCTCCTAGCAGACCAGAGACCCTCTGCCCCAGGGAGCATGCAGAACAGACTCTCGGCGATGAACTGGGAGGACGTCGTCAGCCTGCTCGCCGTCAGTGGCGTCGTCGACCCTACGTACGTCCGTGCTCGTTATGGCATTACCCCGCCCCCCAACGCCACCCATCCTTTTCTCGTTCAAGTTCCATGTCTCATCATGCTACGCAGCATCGTCGCACGTGCCGAAAAACGTCTCGAACGCATATATGGTGTGTCGTCCACAAAAGGTAAGCGGTCGCTCGGATCATGTTGTCGCACGGCATCTCATCGCACTGGACAGCCCTGGAGAGGCTGCAATCAGCCACGTCAGCCAAGGCGAGGTATTGCTCGTTAATGGCAGCCGTCGAAGAAGATCAGCTGCTCGCCTGTCCTGTGGTTTCCCGAACCCATCGGAGCGACGGCAAAGGTAAAGTTTGTCCCTGTTTCATCCTGCCGTCAGATCGATGATGCTAACGGCCCACTAGCAGGCCACCGTGATCGGCGCAAGAGCGGGGTCAAATCGCGCGCAGTTGTGGATACAGAGACTGACTCGGATGCATGACAGAGATAGTTACAAAGAACTCCCACCGTCACTGCATATGATCAACGGTGTTTCTCATACACTCTTCTATATGAACCAGCGTGTCTGACATGACAGACGTTGTAATGACACGCACGCATACCTCATGCCTCGTTTCTCGTACCCCCCGAATAGGGTTCGCTCGGGGCTATGCACTACGATGCTCCACTGTTTCTTTCAACAATCAAGCTCCATTCTGGCATCTGTCATCTCTATCCGCCTCGCTTGGATACACTGCGGAGGTTATGACAAACGACGCCCCGACCGCGGCGATACCTTCTTTCTATCAGAAAAGGATTTTCCTGCACCGCACCCTGCGCTTTGATCGAAGTTCGCGCCGATGCGCAGCTGAGGAGCGACAATAGGGTGCTTGTCCGTGCATCCAGTCACCGTTGTATCCGTGGTCCCTTGGATACACCGCGTACTCGGGGATCATGACGAAGGCATTTTCGCCGCTTTCACATGAGGACCATTCCACGCATGTCGGAGGGCGAACACTGATGGATCGATTTGGTTCGCTCCACAGTCCTGCTGAGCAACGATGGGGTGCTCGTCCATTCTTGCGCGGCACGGGGTGTCTAGTGTCGCCTAGATACGCTGCGCATCCGTGAATCATGACGAACGTTGTCATCGTCCTGGACCCCTAAGCACGTATCGGGCCCGCGACGCCCATGTCAGGTGTCTCTCCCAGTCTCGAATGAGGATCTACGCACCGCGTGCCACATTGGTGAATTCGTTTGGTGCTGCTCCGACCTGCTGCTGCGCTGCGCGACGATAGGGTGGTCGGCCGCTCTTGCGCCTAGCGGTGTTTGTCCGGGAATCACGACGAGCGATGTCTTTCCTTCCTCCCCTTTTTTGGACTAGTCGGTTCCGCTTGTCCATTGTCCGCTGTCTAGGCTATGGTATGGAATGATGCAGGCGCAGCTGGCTGATTCGTGGTCGTTGGGATCTGGAGGCGTACATGGATACGCAACGTAAGGTCTGGATCATCCATCAGCGTTCAACGTTCTCAACCTCTCACCTATACCTTGATCCCACGTTCCATCACGCCGCAGCTCTGATAGGAGCTATGCCTTTTAGTTTTCGCACAACGCTAGACTACTACCGTACGACGATAACGCTATCAGTCGAGCATGACTAATCTCTACCTCTGTGCTACAAGCTCGCGTGAGCGGCCCGTCATCCTGTGGTGCATCGCCCGCATCAGGCGCAAAGCCACCCTCGTTTGCCTGACTTCAGTTCCGTGGTAGTACGAACTCAGTTAGGCTTGATGGCGAACTTGCGCGTACACCTGAGTCGGCGTGGTGTGACGATACTGGTCGTCATTCACTTTGCTCGTCCTCGAATCACTATCAACCGACCCCAAATCGCACCTTGATAGGGGAGTGCGATCGCACGGAACCATCATGATTTGAACCTTGTCGGCATGTCCCGGCAGTGCCTGAAAAGCCTGATCAAACCATGGACGTTTTTCTTTGCGTTCCTGGGCGAGGACGGAACTTCTTCTTTCTTCTTCTTTCGCTTTGCTGTCAGTACTTTGTACGAGCGAACCATATGCGTTCATGACCGATTTGACGTCGACGACCGGCGGCCACAGTAGGCACTATTCGTATGCACTACGGATGGCAGGTGTCGGATGTCGGAACTTGGGTGGCCCCTCCCCCTTGGAACGGCGTGACCCCAGTTCGACCCTTGTTTTTCCCCTTGCTTGGCGCAGGAACGTCGGTCCCTCTGTTAGAGCGTTGCCAGGTCCCAAACCGTTCGTCGCTGGTCGATCGGCCCCCGCGTGTGTCCATCATGGGATTCATGGGTACATACTGATTGTGTCGATCGTGTTTGGTTCGAGGGACCGTTACTGGTAGGCACGGGTCGGCGTATGTGCGATGGAGAGCTTCGGCCCCCGTCATTCGGTTATCTTGTCGTCTGGTTATCTCGTCATCCCGTCATCCCATCATCCCGTGGTGCGCATCGAGGTGGGTTGGTGTTTGGGCTGGGCAAGCCGTGTGATTGATAGGGACGCGGAGGGGCGTTTGAACGATGTCGATGAGCAATGAACGATGACAGATGCGTGTAAATGGGGCAGGGGAGCAGGGGTCGTGTGGGAACGTGTGATCAGCGCGTACAGGGCGGCGTCAGTTCCTGGAGCTCAAGCTCAAGCGCTCAAGGTATGGGCGCGTGACGTCGATGATGACGCGCAAACGTGGAACGACGCCCATTCTCATTTCGAGGGAAACGAGAACGAGCACCGTGATGTAGATGTGAAGCGCAATGAAACCTATAAATGTGTATATCAATGCTTGTGGCCAGTCTGGCGAGTCTGAGAGGTCGCGGTGGCCGGGAGCGCGTGCACGCAGGCACCCCGTGCAACGTGCTGTGGGCAGCACCCGTGCATTTGTGGTTCCATGTTCGTCCCTGAGCGATCGGGTGGCGATGGTGCCCACGCAATGCAGGATTTTCCAGGCCATTGCTAGCGCTTGCTCGAAACCGATGCGTCCCCCCGTCGATCCGCGTCCGAAGTTTCGTATCACGGTAACCACGTCATACCGATTCGAGCGATCGAATGCGTTCACGGCCATCGACGTAGACAGACAATCAGGACACGAAAGCGCTTTCTATTTCGGTTCAGAGGGTCAACTTTTGCCAACCAGGCCAACCACGATGCGCGCGATCTGATAGGACTCCCTAAATAGCGCTTGCCATGAAGGGCAAGGGCGAGGGCCAGATCGAAACCAGGAAAAACGAGCGCGAGCGCGGACTGGATAACGAGAACGGTGGATCAGCGTGTACGATAAAGGCTCGTCGCTAAAGGTGGCATCATCGTGTGGCAAGGTGATGGTCAGGGGGTAGTGGACTGGCCGTGCCTTCATCCGTTAATCCATTACAGTCAAACCCCTCATAACCCATACGTATCGGGAGACAGGCCAGTGTATGGGTTATGAGGGGTTATGGGTTACGGGTGGTAAGCGCACATCACGTGACATTTGGGGTGGTGTACGCGCACATGTAACCTCTTGAGCGATGTAATATCTCGAGTGATCACAATAATATGTAGCTATAAACACTATTCTGACCATGAAGATAGGCACCAAGCAGCAGGAACTGAGTTAATAAATGGCCTAATCCGTATTTAAACTCGAGGTAGTAAAATAATCAGTCAAACAGGTGGGAACCATGGCTAAGAGTTCTGCCGACCGTAATATGCGCCGAAATGAGCCCAAGTTTGCTTCCAATGTTCGCGCTAATGGGCTGTCCATATCTTCAACATACCTTGCAATGAGGAGTGCAGCTTGAAGAGCTTCACGGCGTGTTGGTGGAGCATCGACAGACACGTCAACCTCGCTCCCACCCTGGTGATTAGTAATCACCGCATCCTCATTCCGTGCGTCCATCACCGCTCTGTGAATTTCTTCGTCGGATGCCTTGTTTGTTGTATATAGCTCCTCCTCTGGATTTAGGAGTGCCTCCAAGCTCATTCTATTTCCAGACTGAAGAACCCCCCTCTGCTCCAATTTGTCAAGTGCTGCTGTCACCTCTGTCTCCGCAGCCATGATAGGGTCTGGCTTGCTTGTGTCAGCAGTGAGAAGTGATGAGATAGGAACCAGTGGATTAGGAACAGGTGAGTCAAAACCTGGCAATATGCCAGCCTTCTTCCAGCACTGTCTGATAGTTGTTGTATCCACTTCCTGCCAGGCTTCATCAGCAAGTCGCATTGCCTGTAACTGATTTATTTCATAGATTTCTGATGGAGTGACCCCAGTATCATAGCAGTCAATGGAGCGCAGGATAAACTTTGCATGGTAATGGCTCTTGAAAGATTGGATAATCCCTTGGTCGTTTGGCTGAATGCATGATGTTAGGTTCGGTGAGAAATTCTCAATGTGGATGTGTTTGAGATCATCTGGGACAACATGACCTGGAAAATTATCTTGAAGCAAAAGTATGTTCCTCTTTGTCTGCTTCAGTTTGTGGTCCCATTCATAGAGCCATTCCTGGTATAGAGCTGTTGTCATCCAAGCTGTTGCATTATTTCTGTAATAGAAACCAAGCTGGGCACCAGTCTTGCATGTGAATGCTCTAGGCTTTTTGAACTTTCTGATCACAAGTGGTCACCGCTTTTTGGAGCCATCTGCATTTGCTGTAAGGGCATAGGTCAATCTGACCTTGTTACCCTTTACACTGGCATATTGCTTGTTTGCAAGCCCTCAATCTGGTGGTAACCTTCAAGTATATAATGAAGAGCCAACATCACTAGAATAAAGTAGGTAAACATACCCATAGAATAATCCTGTTTCGTCCATGTTAAAAATGTCCTGGATTTTATAGCTGTGCTTTGTAATCATTTCTTTGATATGCTCTCTTTCCTTCTCAACAGTTTGCTCATCAACTGACAAGGCTTCACCATGGCACTTGAACTCCTTTAGGCCATTTCTTGCTTTATACTGGAAAAGCCAACCATTGCTCAAGTGAAGATGCTCGTTGGATGGTACACCAACAAGGTCTGCAAATTTCAACCATTTTTGACATAGAACCTCTCCAGTAAGTAGGAGTTTGTCATCCATTGCTTGAGAGATCCAAAGGTCCATCATTTCAGTGACCTCAGGATGCTGTGTCTGTTGAGCACGCTTTGAGGAGTGAGCATGAATGTCATTTTCCCATCATTGATGCCATTTGACTTCCTCCTTTAATCATGCAGATATGATTGGTTGTTTGAGCTGAAGGCTAGGATACTTGGTATTGAAGTGCACTGCAGTTTTTTTTTGACTACTATTGTTCTTATGGTGCCAGTCAAGGATTTCGATTTGCTGGGCTAATGTGGCATTTTCTTTCACAATAGGAGCAGCTTTCTGTTTCTTTGTCTTCTTTTCTACACCAAGCACATTTTGTTCTTGATCTTTGGGACCTACTCATAGTCATTAGTGTAAGTTTTACATACTTGAAAATGAAACTATACGTCTGTGCTTCTTTCCTGGATTTTTGCCACTAGGATTAGCAAGGTCCTGTAGCTTCTGTACAACATTCTTGTCATTTGAATCCAGTCGTGCTAGACCCATTTCATAGTCTGAAGTGCACTCAAGGAGATCCATGACATGTTCTTCAGCAACAAGATTTCCTTCACCATCTAACCATTGCTCCTCATCTTCAGAAATTTTCTTCTTCTCCTGCAAGTTAGTCTGAAGTCTTGTTTTTTGCTCCTGAACTTGCTTCTTCAAAACATTGAGACCTCTTTTGATGACTTCAAGGGGCTTCATTGTGAGATGTTGTAGTGTGCTTCATTGTCATGAGAATAACAACTATGATTAAAAACAAATTATATAATAGATAAATATTTACTAGGACATAGATCACCCCTAAGTATGGGTTATGACCCCTCAAAAAGGTATGGGTTATGGGGTATGAGAGGTTTATGGGTTATGGATCCAAAATCTCTGCGAACCAAGTTGGGAGATGGTAGATCATATGGGTTATGAGGGGTTATGGGTTATGAGGGGTATGGGTTATAAGGGGTTTGACTGTACATATTTTCAACCAGTTGCATGATGGCACCAGGTACGTACAAGCACAGTCTGCGGCAACCGGAATAGCTGGGTCCCCGTCCTCTAAAATGCTCATACTTATGTAGAAAATAAACCGAGGTGTTACGAAAATCCCCTTTTCTTCACCTTTTCCTTACCTTTGCTGCTTCCCTTGCCAACCTCTTAGCTAAGTCCTTACCTTCGGACTCCGCTCTAACCTTCCTTTGGACCGTACCTTGCCCCTGTGCCTATCTTCCCACCTTCATTACTGCCTGGTTGCCATCACTCCTTATCTCCCTTCTATTGCCTCCGATCTTTGTGCCTACCTACGCATAGCCTCCATCAGCCTGCCCTTAGGTGGTCTGTGCACATACCCAGTAGTATATAAGTAGGGACTATTCCTGTAGAATACCCTAAGCTTAGTCTGCCCAATCGGTAGTGCCATTCTAGGCCCATTCCTAGTGAGAGTGCCAGCCTCTCCTAGCGTTTCTCCTTGCCTTGCACCTCTCGTCGTCCTCCTTGTCTTCTGGTCTAGTCCTAGTTTGGTGCTGCCCTCGGCTCACTGTAACACGAGGCTGCCTTCGAATCGGCATCGAAAAAGCTGTGCACTTGCGTGACCGCGATGGTTCACTATGGACCGTATATATACTTAGGGGTCTCTCCTGTCGAGAATTTTAAATTGAGGGCTATGTGGATGACCATATTCCCCACACGGCCTTCAGACATCAATCCCTCGAAATACCTTCGTGGCCATTGATACCAGGCCTGCCATCCGTTAACCCCAATACTCCAGACGTTATTACGTGCTCCATGTTATTAGACTGTACAGATTGCTACTGAAGTGAATGGATAGGTTCTCGTACGTCTAAGGCGTCCGATCGCTGCGCTCTATGCGTCTCTGCTCCCAGAACTAGCCCTAACCTCGATGTT
>JBBPKI010000781.1:0-17964 GCA_038089155.1 Nevesoporus exiguus
AGTCACAAAGTTGATACCTCCCGCGAGATTGTCGCTGGGTAATTGCAGATCCTCCAGCTTGACGTTTCCGGCAAAATTGTTGACACCTACATAGAATATTACAAAATACTGAGAAAAAGAGAAGTTGGGATGCAACCCACCGTTGATTGTGACTGTCTTACTGAAGGATATACCATGAGCAGTGGGGAATTTCTCAGCCTGAACACTAAGATCGCGATTTTCAAGTTGCCAAGTAAAATTCTGAGACGTGATCATGGTGGACGTGAAACGACCAAACGCATTCTGATCAGTAATGTAGAACTTCGTCGTATCGTTTATTGTGGCATGTCCATTGTTAGCACGCAATGCGGACAGCTGCATATATCCGAGGGGAACCTTTACAGAACCATCGATCCAGCTGACATTCACTGGAGTCGGAAAGGAGATAACTGCAGAAAATATGCCGGTATGGGCGACCTGATGAAATATGACATGTCAATATGCGAAGATCGATGCTAAGCCGGGTTTACGTACAGTGCCTTGAATGAACAGACCAAAACTGTGACGCGAGGGAATAAGTGCGGGCGTAGAAGTAACAAGGATGAACGTACGAAGTATTTGTTGGATTGGTTATGGCAGCCGTTGTAATGTCGAGGGTAGTTTTGTCGACAATATCCTGGATGATGGCTTTGACAACGGGAAACAGCACGATGAAGAGCAGAGGGACTCCGAGCAAGACCCCTATAATGGAGGAGATGATGAACCAGCGACGCTTGTAGAGCGGGGGTTTGGGTGAGGCAACTGGGGGCACGGGGTCTCCCTGTGGGTGCTCTTCTGCCCCAGCATGTGCTGCCACGGTTGTAGAAGGCGCGTGGACACCAGCGGGAGTCGCGACGGAGGTACTGTTGGCCGGATCAGCATCTTGGTCAGCAGCGCCAGCTGGAGGGACAGCGTTTCCTCGAAAGAAGTGAGAAGTCGGGTCAGCGAGAAGAAAGGACGCGTACCAGCGAGAGACGCGCTGGAACGAGACGCGATGGAAGGATTCTCGCGGTAGAGCCCCGCAGACGCGACTTTCTCCATGATGGGAGGAGGGGGAACAGACGAAGGACGGAAGTGAATTTATGGCCGGGACCGCGACGCCCATGGTATGCAACGTCGAGCCGATCACTGATCAGTAGTAGTCGGAAAGAAGTCGCGAACAATATCCGAGAGAGATGCCATGCGGACGGTCACGCGATGACGTTTCCATTTAACCCATCACGGCAGTCCCACCCCCGTGCCGCGTGAGCCGCTCGTCACCACTGCTCCTGCCAAGATACGGGAGACCCGCACACCACAGGAGTAGACTTTGTATCATGGCTCACCTTTTTCCATCCCTGATTGGCGGCACGTTCTTGTCAATGCAAGATCCGAGCGACCACATGACATTTTTGTATTTGGGGTGTCGTCCTTCCTATTAATACTTTGTTCGACTAGTGCCGATTGTTGCCGTAAAATTTGCTTTGGACGTGGATGACCAAGGAGTTCTTCTTCATCGCATATCATGCTGATTTGACACAACAGTCTTCCTGGGTTCTCCCCGCTCAGAATCCACTTTCGCATGCTGCCTGTAGACAATAAGCATTGACCGTGCCGTCACCGTCCTTGAGGGTGAGAATTTCTGTCAGAGTACCGTTGAACGATATCTCCGGGGATCGGATGACCTCGTAGCAATCACTCTCATAGGTGAGATCTTGCAGAGTCGAAGAGTGATTAGTGATTCAATGAACACTCATGGAATACACAACCTAGGGTATGGGACTCTCAACTGTAAAACCGTGTTCAATTTCGCCCTGGCCTGATATACAGAGAGGGAATGGTTTAGGGTGAGATACACCATAAATGATGATCATGTTGGGACAAGGAAAAGAATGACCGTGATGGATGCATAAAAGAGGTTCGAAATAAAAATGATGGTGTTGTCCCGGCTAGTTTTCTTGTTGCTCGAGAACACCGCTATCGTCAGGGTCCGCTTTTTTGGACTCAACTCCCGAAGTAGTAGCCTCGCTCGAGACTTCATTGGTTGCGGGTTCATCCGTTTCCACTGGCTCCCCACTAGACACAGCTGGAGGCACAACCGCATTGGTTGCAGAGACGGAAGGGGTGGCTGATGTTTCTGTGTCTTCACTCGTTGTGGAGTCCCGTCGCACGATAGCGCCGCGTGAGCGGGTCGATCGGCGCTCGGGTTTCTTCTCTTCGCCGAGATCAGGTGAAGCCCTCGAGTGTGCATTGGAAAGCGCGGGTGATCCCTCTTCCCTGCTTAAAGCACGTGTACCTGACAGACCCGACGCAACCCCTGCAGATCTTGAATTACGTGGGCGTTTGGCGGGGTACGTGGCATCCCCATCTTCCGGCTCCCTGCGCCTTCGCTTTCCACCAGGGCCGCCTCCGCGTCTTCGGCGCGGACTCGACTTCTCCCTGACCTCGGGCTCTGGAGTGGGTGTAACTGCGTCGAACGAGGCTGGATTGGACAAAGTAAGATCGTCCGCATCGCGGACTTTAGCGGCGGGCCGGCGCTGGCGGTTAGAGGCGCGACGCGTGGGATCGAATACAGCCACCGGAGCGGGCAAGCCGAATGCAGTGGGGTCTAAATCTGGGAGTGATAATGCCAGGGTGCCAAAAGGATGATATAACGGTAAGAGAGGAGTTGTCATATGGTGTCGGCGTGATTGATGTGTAAGAGTGCTTCCCCGAGGTAGTTCAGCCGCTTGTAGGGGTTGAGTTGAAGGTGATTCCGCTGGTAGAGAAGGCGCGGTGGCACCTTGTGGTGTGAACAGGCTGTACTCGAAGTGCGACAGTGCGGAACTATGAGACGGGGATTGATATGTTAATGCAGGTTTCCTGCGCACCGCAACCGTGCCAATGGTGAGAGGTCCGTGCGTTTTGACGCCGGTCATTGCAAGGTGTTGTTATATTAACTCCGGAAAACTAATGAGATCCTACGAGCTCGAATCAACACACCGTGACGTTTTATCAATAAATACACATACCTATGAACAAAGATGCTTCCTAGGAGTGTGCATTCCAGCACGACAAGCAAGACGGAAGATACAGGCAATACCCTGTAGGGAGGCGGGTTGCAAAAGGTCGATCTGCCAATATAAACAAGATATGTTGAATGGATCGTGGAAGCCAAAGGGCTGGGAACGCGACGGTTGTTGTCTTGGAGGCGTCCGAGTGTGTCAAGGCATGAGCCAGGTGAGCCCAATACTGGACGAGACCAATATGCGAAAGTCACGTGTGTGTCATCACACATATGGATGCATTATGGGAAAGTATCTCCCCATCAGGTACGTAAACTCTATCCCTTCCAAGCTTTCGGCGTTCGCTCGCGAATGTCCATCCTGTTCTCGTTTGTGGAGTTCGAAGGTGACCATGAGTTCTTGTGTATTATGAGAACTCTGCAATATCCAAAGAGCTCGCTAGAGCTACTTAGGATCAGCAATGATTCTCCCACAGAAGCCGCCCACGATCGGTTGATCAATCAATCAAGCTCACTGCCCGACTCGGAGCAGTGACAGCTCGGGAACATAATGATACGCCCCGTCCCTGCCGGTTATCCACAACGCTCGTTGGCCAAGACAGCATATAGCTTGATCACTTGGCATTAGCTGGTGCGGTAAAGATTCCTTCAAGGAGGACCCAAGCGTCCATGTAAAAATCTTGGACAATGTGCATTAATCAGGATGTCCTGGATTCCCACTTTAACCCATTAGTATGACATCTGTTTCATCCCTACATGGCCACCCAGCTATTTTTTTGAGTCCCACTTTGGCATCCCAAGGGCAACTACCGCTTGTGTCGTTGCTGGCTGTCTCGCCGCAACAGGCTCTCTGTTAAAGATCTTGAGACCTGAAGGCCGGACCGCATACAAAATACGACCCGTACTGTGTGGGACCATTTTGATGTATTCAACACTGGGAATATGGGAACTGTTTCATGTTAATCCATCTCACAAAGGCCTCTCCATGTCTTAATAATAGGTGGCTCAAGTCAACCGCGAGATGTGTATTGGCAGGGGTTCATGTATAAATGGTACGTTTCCTTTTTCCTTCAGGATGGGGCTAATGTGTCCTCTTGAACGAAAACTTCCGGTCATGACGACTTGGAGAAGAATCGGCGCAATCCAGGCTAGGGATCAAAGGACTTGCTTGCATTGTTGCGAAAAGTGAGTGTGTAAGTCAATAGTTTGGCTGCCGTCTAAATGGGCTGACGTTATGAGACAGAGATGTATCAAGCGGAAAGAACGCAAATCAACCAACAGTTACTCAGGGCTACTCAAGATGTCGCATGGTGCCATTTTTACAAGTAGAGGTATGGAGGCGCTCAATGATGTCACTGCAAAACATGCCCCAGGACGCAAGATAGCGAATGATAGCAATGATCTATTGACGTGTGTACAACATGAGTTACTCGGTCGCTCACCCACGTGACGAAATACTCATGTTGATCACTGCAGCGACGGTAACTTCATGCTTTTCCATACGAGTAAGTGTGATTAAGCTCTTGATGCACCAAAGCCTATGGTGCGCAAACCTGAGCGCGGGCCCGGGAGAAAGTCGAACGCTCTCCTCATAGAGCCGTTGGTTTCCACCACGATTTGTTTGCTCACAAGTACATTAGAGCCTGCTACAATCCGGTCTGCTGCGTGCTGCCTACTTTCGCGTGAGGCCTCGACTAACCAATCGGTACGCGTGTTTCTGACTGGTCCTTCATGCACCGAAGAGCAGTTTCTTCTAGAACGCATATTAGTCTGCGCTTGTGATCGGAGATAAGGGAAGGCTGCCATTATTGTTGCGGAATTAAGTATGTGTGATAGTACAGCGGTAGTCCTGGTGCAGTCGGCAAGTGTGACCGATAGACGCGTGACGTAACGCGACAATGTGCGAAAGCGTAGGAGACAAAGCACTAGTACTGTTGAGCTAGCTTCAACTTCGACGGTGTGCACGACTCCTTGACCGACGCCAATATGTCTCTCTGGGTGGACAGGGCAAGCCATACTTCAATGGCTAAGTAGAACGACTCGCTTACCCTCCTTGCAGTTCAGGCCGAAAACGCTAGACGATCTCCACTACCACCAAGACTTGTCAGCTCGCCTAAGGTCCCTCGCCGCATCCGGAGACTTTCCTCACATGCTTTTTTATGGGCCTTCTGGCGCTGGAAAGAAGACACGAATAAGTTGTACTCTACGACAACTATTTGGAAGTGGGGTTGAGAAAGTAGGTTGCTCAACTGCTCTGGAACAATACGTACATGCTAAGACTCGAAACAGCTGAAAATCGATCAAAGGGTGTTTGTATCACCATCGAGACGCAAGATTGAGATCAACCTCGTTCAGAGCAATTATCACATTGAGATAACACCCAGGTTGGTCACACCACCAAAGGCTCCACTGTCGTTTGAGTAACCATTTTGGCTCAAGCGAAGCGGGGAATTTCGACCGCGTTATCATTCAGGAGTTGATAAAAGAGATAGCTCAGACGCAACAGGTTGACCTCAGCGCCAAACAACGCTTTAAAGGTCAGATCCACAGGTAGCTCCTGTTCTAACGCTCACTAGCCGTCCACAGTTGTGGTCATTAACGAAGCTGATACCCTATCCCGTGATGCACAAGCTGCCTTGCGTCGAACGATGGAGAAGTACATGTCGAACCTGCGGATCATATTATGCGCCAATAGCACAAGTAGACTCATTGCTCCCATTAAGAGTCGATGTCTCCTCATCAGAGTGGCTGCGCCAAGCATAGAAGAGGTAAATACGTTCCGAATCCCCTGTGTTTTCCAAGTGAAATGCATTCGCACAGATGCAAGGTGTATTAGAGCATGTCGCCAAGAAGCTCAAGTTTGACCTTCCGCCAGAAGCCTCCTCTCAAATTGCAGAAGACGCCAAAGGGAACATGAGAAAAGCATTGCTTGTCTTCGAGGCCCTCAAAATGCAGTCGTGAGTGGTGCATCGGTGATTTCCCATAGATCCCACATTCATCGACTGAAATATGCACATAGTCCGGACCTTTCTGGGTCTCTGAATATCGCAAAACCAGATTGGGAGACGTATTGTCATAAGGTTGCTGATCTGATCGTGCAAGAACAGTCGCCCGAGCGAGTGATGCAAGTCCGTGCTAAATTTTACGAGCTTCTAAGCCACTGTATACCACCCACCATCATCCTAAAAGTGAGGGTCCTACTCCATCTGTTCACCGGAAGTACGCCTGATCGTCCCGCATCAAGACCGTGGCGGATAGGGTAGTGGAGCGGGTGGATGAAGCCCTCAAGGCTGATGTGATGCACTGGGCAGCTTTCTATGTACGGGCTCGATCATTCTACGGCAATAACTTGAATGACTCTGACGCTATCCGCAGGAGCTACGGATGCGAGTGGGTAACAAAAAGATATATCATCTCGAGGCTTGGGTGGTGAAAGTCATGTGTCTGTACAAGGTGTGTTTACGGATTGCGCTTGCCAATAGCAAGGGAAGTGACTAATAAACGAACACACCAGCACTTTACGTATAACATTGACATGTCAGAGTTTGAATGAGGGTATTAACAACTGGCTATAGACTACATTCATCGACGGCAGGTTATGTGATGATATATGCGTATGATACCGTAGACCACATCGACTCGTGTGAGGAGTTGCATCTACATAATTGGCTGTGAGCGCAACGCACCTGGTGTGGCGTGTCTGGAGACCTACGACTAACGACATCGCGATGGTCAGTCCATCTAGCCAACCCACTACTTGGCACGCGTTGCTCATCTCCCAAAGCTTATCTTCTCAGTATTCAAGACTCTCACCGACCAGCGTGTCACCGTTGAGCTCAAAAACGACCTGTCGATATCTGGCGTGCTCAAGTCTGTCGATCAGTGCGTGCACGGGCCTGCCCCTGCTTTTCATTCTGATGAACGCGCCTGACCGTGCAGGTTCCTCAACATCCGTCTAGACTCGATCAAAGTCCTCGACGAGACGAGACACCCGCACATGGTAAGCATGCGTCCGTCCAAGGGTCGTGGATCGCCCTCACAGTGTGGCGTGCCCACTCAGATGGCGGTGAAGAACTGCTTTATCCGCGGATCGGTCGTTCGATACGTGCAGCTGCCTGCGGAGCATGTGGATACGCAGTTGCTGGAAGATGCTACGCGAAGAGGCGGGTGCAGACATTTTTGTTTTTGATTGCACCTCATTCCCTCGGTTTCTCTTCTTTAGAGGCCGCTAATCAAGCGAAGCGGTGACGAACATAGCATCGACCGTGATGATTCGTGGCCACTAAAGTCATGGGGGCTATGTGCAACAAGTAGCCGTGACTCCCCGAGCGAATGATGGATCGAGAGTATATCATGGGATAATAGCTCGTATATTCATGACGTCTCCCTAGCTCGCACATATGCCAACGTCTGCCAATTTTGCAACTTCCCTGGATCCAACATAATCGCTTTCTGTGCAAACTTGAAAGCTTCTCGCCCCTTGTTAGTAATAGCAACTAATGGAAGCGTTTCCTTCATTTCCGTGATGTTCTCGTCCGAGAGATGGACCTCGAGAACAGCTTGTGCCGTCCGAAGATCTCCTTGCTGCAAGATCAATAAGGCAAGTTCACGTCGCAGTTGTACGTTTGATGGTTCGGCGTGCAATGCCTTCTGTGCGATTCTGGTTGCTTGTTTGACGCCACCCTTAATTTGTCGGTCAGTAATTTCTGAAATCTGTAAACGGAAATCATTACCTGGCCAAGATAGTGCTGTACCAGAAGATATGTAACGTCTCTGCTCGGATCCAACTCCTGCCGACGCTCGACGGACAAAGATTGGATCTCAGACAGGGCGGCATCTACAAGGCTTTCGTCCTCTGTGAGGATGCCCATCCCTGCCAGTGTGTTGATCGCCATCAGGTTCTCAGGGTCTGCGGTAATGCTGGGCTGCTGTGAGCTCTGCATATGAAAACGCGGGATTACGTTCTTTACCTGTCCAGTAGCAAAGCCTTTGCAGACTCCTTGAATTCCTCCGTCCCGATCGCCCACATACATTGAGCAAGCAACACAGTAACATGGGCTCGAAGGAGATCGTCCTCTTCAGAACTATTCAGCGCACTCTGAAAGGTCGTCATCGCAGATTGCAGATCTCCGAGCTTGAACTGAGCCAATCCCGTCCCGAATAACGCCTGGACCCGGAGAATTCTCGTCTCTGTATCACCATCAGAACCTTCCTCGGAAAGTAGTCCAAGTACTGTCTCGAAGGATTCGAGGGCGCGAGTGTGATCGCCTAGGCCAAGTTTCAGCCGGGCAAGGCTCGCGTGGGCGATCGTAAACTGCCTTTCGACGAGCGGGTCTTCGGACTCCTCGTATGTCGATTCTAGTAGTACGATTGCACGAGAGACACATCGAGCGCCCTCTTCGAGCTGATCCAAATGCTCGCACAGAAGGCCTAAGAGATGGAGGGCACACGGATCTTGCGGGTACCGTTGCGCGTAGCGGCTCAGAACGAAGAAAGCAGGGAAGAGTTCTTCTCTTACTCTGCCTGGAGGACGAGTAGTGGCCGATAACGCGA
The DNA here is from genome assembly GCA_038089155.1 of Nevesoporus exiguus. NCBI lineage: Eukaryota > Fungi > Basidiomycota > Agaricomycetes > Boletales > Boletaceae > Nevesoporus > Nevesoporus exiguus. The sequence goes on from JBBPKI010000781.1 coordinate 8,555, forward strand.
TGAGCGTTCTTGAAGCGAATTCAAGATCAGCCAGGGGCTAGTCAAGTGGTCAACTTTGAGTATAGGAACATGAATTACACTGTACCCACCACATCAGCGCTGAGACCAACTGCATGTTCTAGCAATCCGCGAGCATCAGCGTCATGTCCATTTGTCGCGGCCACCAGTGCTTGTCCAACCCAAGCAAGAGTATAATCAGGGTCTAATACCTGTGCTCGTAGTAGTGCCTCGTTCGCTAATTCCAAATCACCGTGGTATAGATACAGAAGACCGATGCTGGCCCATGCAACTACGTTCTGTCACACGGAATTTCCAGACCTCCACGTGATGGCACATACATAGAACGAACCTTCGAATCGTGCTCTAGAGCCTTGACATATGCGTGCTGCGCAGCCTTCGGCCTTCCGACGAAGTACATGTTGCCCAGTGCTATCCAATAAACAGGGTTTCCAAGCTCTTTTTGTAGCGCCTGTTTCAAAAGCGATGTTGCGGCATCTGAAGTACTTTCGGAAGCGTCACTCTTGGCCACAGTACGCCACGCATAGAGTGCCACTGCGAGGTCAAAGAGTGCACTACCTAGTGCAACATCTTCCGTCGACCCAACAGTGATTCTATAGTCGTAAGCAACTACGGCGGCCTCGAGCATATGGTTTGGGGATAGTGGGGTATCTTTGGCCCTAGATTGTGGTGAGAAAACGCGTGCAATACGGGCACTTGCGTGGCCACGCAACAAGAAGTTTGCGTGATTGAAAGTATCTTCAATGGATCCTTTGTCCACGAACACGGCTGCCTTCGATAGGCCGAATAGAGCATCTGCAATTATCTTCCACACCACACCTCCGTGACCAAGACTTTCCTGAGATACCGTGAAACACGTCGTGATAGCTGCGACGAAGGATTGTTCGGATCTTGCGCTGAAACCGGTAAAGCGTTCTTGGCGCGCAAGGTCTAATTGTGTTTGCGCGAGGGACAGTAATACCCCGATCTCCCTTGGACGTGCATCTAGAATCGAGTTAAATGAAAGTAGGGCTTCCACAAGTCTGCCAGTTTGGCGTTGCACCTCTCCGATCAAAAAAGTGCAAACCCAATCATCTGGATCGAGCTCATGGGCTTTCGCGAGGGCCTTCAGTGCAGCAGCATGGCGGCCGGCCCTGCTGTAGGCTTCTCCAAGACGAAGCCACAAGGGCTGATCTTCTGGTTCTGCACGTAAAGCGACCTGGAAGGCTTCGATGGATTTTGCATAGTTCCTGTTCGTCTATTTCCATTGAGGAAGCGAACAAGGCCGAGTTGCATCTAACTCACCAACTCTACTACGCCGACTGCTTTCCAGGCCCAGGCATTCGTTGGGAGGTACCTACCAACGACGGTACCACCTTGAGCCTGAGTTTCAGCATCTAGTCCACCTTCCCCATCAATGGTCCTACGAGCGACCACCTCGACGAGGTCCCATTCACGCTCATCGGCGAACCCCTCTGCAAGTCTCTTGGCAGCTTCGGCTTCCCGTGGATCGAGTTCAAACGCCTTCTGGAAGCACTTAGAGGCTCTCGTGGGCTCAGGTGGATCTGCAAACTCGGAGTAGTATATACCGAGGGAGGTATACGCAGGAGCATATGTCCGGTCGCACTTCAAGGAGTTAATGAAATGAGAGAAGGCCTCTTCACGAAAGTTGACTGCGCTCGAGATGAAAAATGATTCACAAGCAGATAAACAACGTGGACTAACCTTCCATTTCCCAGCAGCCTTGTCCAATGCGCCATAGACACCGAGCTCGATCCATGTCATGCTCTTCCCCTTGTAGATCCTTCAACACCTCCTTCAACGCCTGAACACCCTTTTCGGGTTGAGTCTTGCTGAGACACCAAGCACTTTCCTCCCTCGAACGGACACTTTTCTGGGTTCCCGGAGGAACCAGTGCCGTCGCTTTAGAGAATAATGCTTCGGCTCCCTCCCATTTCCCAGAATGTTGGAGAACATAACCACGGCCAATCAGCGCATCCACATTATCGGGATCAAACTTGAGGACATCATCCAGTAGTCGGAGCGCACGCGGGTGGTGTTTTGGTGGGTACAAGTGCACAAGAGCGCTTGCAAGCGCAACGTTGAACGCTTTGCGTACTCTAAAAGAGGTGAGCACTACAGATACGCTACCCGGAGGACATGAACGCTCACTGGTCGATCTTACGCCCTGTGTGTTTCTCGTGTCTGCGAACGAGCTCAAGTCCGCTTTCTGCTACGTCAACGACACTTGGGTAGTCGAGTTCCTCGAGGTACACCTCAGCTGCTATACGATTGGCTAAGAGTGAAAAGTGCAGCGAGCGAAAAGCTCCCTAATAAAGTAGCTGAGTGGCCGGGATGTCTCTAAGATTAAACCCACCATGATGACATCGAATGGGTCCCGGTCGTCAGCTCCTTGTGGAGGATGCTTGTTGTCTCCTTCGTCTTCCTCCACCTCGAGAGGCGTTCCTGTATATAGAAAATATCCTCTGAGTAGCCTGGTCAACGGAGTGGTGGGTAGGAGGCTCATGTACTGCCTGAGATAATTCAGGCCATACCCCACTACCACAGTCCTAAGCAATTCCACTTGGATGAGACTGGTCATCACGAACCAACTGTGTCAGTATCCTTCCCCTCGAGAAATATAGACCAGGAAAGTTCATCAGGTACTCCGATTATGACCACCCCATTGACAAGTTCGTCGAGCTCCGATCCAAGAAGCACTTTCTCCGAAGATGTTGTTGGTAACGCGTAAAAGTATTTTTGTTTGTACGCTATGAGCTTCGCTTCGGTAGAGCGACGAAGCTCGTCAGAGGTGCTTGGATGGTTCAGGACTTCCTGGTAAAGCGAAGGCAGCTGGAGTGTGGAATAAGTAGAGATCAAACTCTCATTAGCCTGGCCATACTTTGGATGTGCCCCACACTTCCACCCCAATGTCCCTCTTTAGTTGGTCAGGAGGCGGCCCGCCAAGGCGCGTACGTCTCTTGTCGAATTCACTCTTGACGAGCGCTTCTTCATCCCGTTCGACTATGGATATGATCTCTTCAATTATAGGAAGCGAGTTGTGAACCGCGGCTTGCGTGTCAGATATTGAGGAAGCGGTCGGGTTTGTCGGGTCCGGGGGAGGTAAACTTGACAATGTCGCAGCCAATGGCGAGTCTGGAAGCAAGTAGAAGAGGGCATTCACTAGCTACACGGGGAACAGCTTCAGTCTGATGTTCCTACAAGACATCGAACATACCTACTTGTCGACGGGTGCCGTGTTCTCTTCGTGTTGAAATCAACTTTTGGAGCGTCTCCGCGCACTTGGTGACATCGCCGCTAGAGAGAATTTGTGTATGGAGACATGAGGGCGCGAGCTCAGGGGCCATACCTTTTGGCAACCATCTGCATGATGTGCTCCAGTGACTCTGAGAGAGCATCCCATCGGCCGCCTTTCTCGTAAAGTTGAGAAATGCCCTGCGCTCAGCTAGTTGACTTGGTCGAAACCCGAGAATAGCAGATGTAACTTGCCTGCCATGCAAGGATCTGATCTGGCTTCAGCTCGATCGCTTTACGATAGTACTGCGTGGCTGTCAGGCCATCCGAACACGCGACGCACGCAATAACTTTACTTGCTCGCTCTTATCGTGCTCTCCTAGCTCAAGGAGGGCAAGACCAAGGAATACATGACTATTGCCCCATCAGCCGACTTGGCGGGACGCAAAAGGAGTTAAACTGGGACGCACGCGTTATAGTTGTCAGATTCGTAGTCGAGAACTTGAAGCGCCGCATCACGGGCTGCTTCGTATTGCTTCTTGCCTAGAGCGTCTCTCGCTACCTTGAGTTTTGCTTTAGCAAACGACGATGACATCGTCGATGTCGGTGGTGGCTATAAACCGCCGCCGGAAGCACAGTATGCACGCTTGGGGAAGCCCTGGCTCCCCGCAACTGAGCACAGTGGCATTGCAAGATTATCAGTCGTATGTACGAATATCTAAGAAGAGTTTGCGAGGATTAAAATATACAAAAACGCCCTACGAAAGCACCAGGTCCTCAGACAGCGGCGAAGAATCTGAACCGTGTCAGAGCCCTCCGTCCGGCACTCCGCATGACCGCCTCATCCTATGCGACGAATACCTCACCGTCTGCGATACTATCCTTCGACCTGCGCCCAAAGAACCTAAGCAAGTTCGACCTGCGGTACCTAGCAGGCCCCCTGACCAGGCATAGCTCGTCGATTTGGTCTGTTAGGGACTGTCCATACGTGGCTGACTGGTCATACCCAGTTTTCACTGGGGACAAGGAAGGAACAATGCGCGCGCCAATCCCTAGAAAATCGATGTATTCCTGCCACGTATCGACAAAGTGGGGATCTGTGACGATGAGAACAGGGCTAACTTCGCCACTGCAGGAAGTATAAAAGTTTTGAAATCTCTCCACGTTGCGTTCCGACATCGTTCCAGCGAAGATCAACAGATCAGCAACGCCTTTGGATATCTTTGGTGTGATGTAGTTTGTCGAAAGGTCGCCAGCGTTTTGGAAGACAAACGAGCGGCCGTTGATCTGAGAATTGATTTTTCTGAGGTCGCCAAAGACGCCCGGGTGGAAGAGAAAAACGTCGGCTTGGTAAAAAACGACGCAGCAATGAGGTTGGACGTTCTCCCAGCCGAACTTCATCACCGACCGAAAGTCAACTAAGGCGGCTTTAATGAAGACGTTGGTGTCGGATGACGGTCGGGTGGCAACGCGGCGACAGTTGTCAGCGATTAGTCTGTGGACCGACTGCTGTGATTCGATACTGCGATCTCTGAACACGGTGGTCATGGCTTTCTCCATGTCGATGGTTGTAACACATGCGTGATCATCGAAGCGCATTTTGTACCTGGCCAGTTCTGTTTCGCCTTTACTCCACCAGTCATCCATCGAGTTCGGCTCATTCTCCAATCCCGTCACAACAGCAACGATGGGAACCTTCTTCCTGCATATCGCAGAGTAAAAGATGACATAGTTCCTCGCCAGCGACTTCTTGATACTCTGGCCGCGGATGCAGTAGACGAGAAGGTGGATGCCACTCGCACTCCGTAGCTCATGGAGGAGCTTAGCCAGATTTTTTTCTGCCACTTCGGGTGGAACGCGGCCCCGTGTACCTTCATCAAGGCCGGCAGTATCCCAAAGGTTGAACGTCTCCCCGTTGATGAGTACAGTATATCGACGACTCTGAAACGTGCATCCGAGGACGCCATTGGAAGTCTCTGCTATTTTGCGACCCGCAAACATGTTAATGAGGGAGCTTTTGCCGACCCCGCTATCACCAAAGATCACAATATTGCGACCCCTTATGATCTGAGAAAAGAAAGTTGACTTATGGGCAAGAATGGATGGGATTGCCATCTAACCTCGGGAGCAGGATGAGCGACCTTGGGGACATGTTTAAGGCTCGAATCAGAGAAGACATTGTCGATGATGCTCACTTTGGTAGGTACGGGGCTGTCTATTTCCATTGAAAATATCGTGGCTTGATGCTGGGGTCGGGCAGGCTATTGTCGAGCGTGTCAGTCTTGGAGTAGAGGGAGTGAGATGACGAACTACCACGGGCAGCCGGTCGACACTTGATTTTTTAGCGGAGTCGTTTGCGAAGTTAACCGCCAGTTTGGCCGAACTCTGTTCGTGAACCTATCTGTAAGCTAGCTTGCACTGTATGGCGTAGAACAAAGGCCTACGGTTGACTGGCGCCTGTTGTGTGCCATGGATGTTATTGTGAGGGCTGTCGTGTTCCTGGATTCGTCGCAGTGTTTGGAAGAGATGAGACTACTTTTATATGAGCCGTTGGGACGGGGCAAGGCTCGCTAGCAGTGTGCCAGTGGTTGCGTTCGCCTTGAATATAGGACTTGAGGCAAGTCTTGGAAATGGCGACCTGCAGGACCGTGCCCTCGCGCCCCAAACATGGACGCTTCATTTGATCGAACGCGGCGAACTTGTGCCACTACAGCACGTCATACTATAGCGGCGAGGTTGGTTGTGATTCGCAACGAGGCAAGACTTGGGGTACTCACCACCATGATGCACGTGCTGCACATCGCGCTTCTAATGAGTCCACCGTCTGTATGATAGGGTCCAATATTTGGCGCTGGGTGGCTAATATGATGGTGGAGCGAAACTCCGACGGGGTCGGGCCGCCACCAGGGCCGAACGACATGCCGGAACTTCACAGGTGCAGCTGCCTCCCAGGTCTCCTACTACCCTTTCACAGACAAGTGTGCGTGGCATCGCCTTGGAACCTGGATCCGGGTGAACCTATCAAGATGCTAGCCTTGTTCGCCAGCAATGGGGTCGAGGATCTCGATTTAGCTCTACGCACTGTACGACCTGGACCGAGGGCCACAGAATCCAGAAACACCGCAATCAGCCCCATGCCTCCTCCTCGCTGTAATGTCAACTTCGCGCTTGTGACGTACTTGCACTCCTGAGCTGTCAGATGGTGCTTATCGCGATGATTTTAGATCGGGCGCAGCATTGATTTCCATCCTGGCATGCATGCTGCACGATGCTTCTGGCACAGCTACTGCAATTCAGTTCGACGTCCCTGGCCTGCCATACTTCCTTTTCGATGTGCAGAACCTTGCGATATGGAACCGTGACCGATTTCTGACCGTGATATCGCTTTTCCCATGAACGACCTCACTGTGATCGTTCACCCTGGCATAAACGCTCATCGACTCTTAATATCGGCTCATCTGAAGCCTGAGAAGTTCACAACGTTTAATATCAAGCCCCAGCATGTCCTTTGTTCGCGGGCCCTTGGTGGACGCTTCGCCCGCATGGCACCCGTATAAAGGGCGTGGCCCGTGAACGGTGAAGTTCCTCAAACTGAGTTTCCTGACGCAGCGCACGTCGCACACCTAATCCCCCACCATAGTGCTCATCGATATCTTGTCTTCAGTCATCTGCCCTCTACCATGCGGACAGATAGCATCCGCTCTAGTCTCAGCGGCCTTGTTAGCCACCACCACCACATGCCCTCTACCATACGGCCAGATAGCATCCGTTCTACTCCCAGCGACTCCAGCAGTCCCAGCCACCATACGTCCTTTACCACGCGGGCAGAGAGCATCTGTTCTAGCCCCACCGCCTCCGAAAGCCCCAAGCACCGCAACGTCCTGATCGTCGGAGACGTCGGCGTAGGAAAGAGTTCCCTGGTCAACCTCATCTGCGGCCAAGACCTCGCCACCACATCGAGCGGCGCCAAGAGCTGCACGCTCCACTCGCAAGACTACACTGCCGTGCTCGACAATGTTACCTTTTCCCTGCACGACACAGCCGGTCTGCATGAGGCGCAGGGCAACATGCGCAAGACCGAGTACCTGGATGCGATCCACCAGGCGTACGCGCTCATCTCCCGACTCGAGCGGTCTGGGGGGATCAGTCTGCTCGTGTTCTGCATGAAGGGCGGACGGGTGTCCATCACGATGCAGCAGACGTACAACCTCTTTGTGGAGGTGTTTTGCAACCGCCAGGTGCCCGTGTTGATCGTCGTGACGCATCTGGAGATGTACGACTGCATGGAACAATGGTGGAGTGAGAACGAGAAGGCGATGAGGGAGTATGGGCTCCGATCGCATGGGCACGCTTGTATCACGACGACCCGCGGCTACAAGGGGATATTCAGCGACAAGTACGAACAGTCGAGAGGCGTCGTTCAGAAGCTCCTCCTGGAGTATAGCAGTCGGATCGCTTGGAGAGAGGAAAAGGCGAACTGGGTCAAGCGGGTGGTGCTCCACATGCGCCATTGGCTATCTCCACGCCGCGCAAAGCAGTTGGATGGCAGTGACCTGAGGAGGAAGTTGACTAGGCGGTGTGGCTTCTCAGTCGAAGATGCTGACGAGGTCGCCAAGAAGATTGAGCAGTCCCGGGGCATGTCGCAGGGAGACGCTCCAGAAGAAGACAAGTCGTGGTTCGACGAGAAATTCGGGAACGACAGTAGTAGTTGCGTTTCACTGCCGGTGGTTTCTTATACGTCATGAGTTATACGCACATGCCCGTGCAGATTATCGTACTTTGTTAGCAGTTCAAAGTACACACCTACCGTAAGTACTAGAGCCGTTGTATATTACAATATAATACCATGCGAGCCGAGCTGCGCATCATGAGTGGGTAGGGTCCCACCAAAGCGTCCGCGTGTCCGCAAATAGTCCACGTACTCTACCAAGAATTGGACTTGTTCCAGCGTTTCGATGGCCTTGACACTTCTCCGTCTTCGCACCACCTCGATTGCCCGTACCACCAGCTGTAGCGTATCCTGCTGCACGACGGTTTTGTCGTCCCATCGGAACGTCTCTGATAGGGTATTATCGTGCTTCATGTCTGATTCGGGCCCACTTGTGGCAGTGGTTGCGCTAGGTGGAACGCCTTCGGTCTCGATCCATCCGCAGAGTCCGAGCTTCAGCATCCAACAACACGCGAAGAGCCCGGCGCGACCAACTCCGCCACGACAGTGTACCAGTACGGAAATGCCGTGTAGGGTATATCTTTCGATGACCCGAGCTAGGTCGGCATCCAAAGACTGAGGTGAGAGCGGGGCTAGACCTTCAGGTAGGGGAATACTGTAGACGGGTCCAACATATCAGCGGGTAGGAATAGAGATGCGGTGCAGAATGCGGACCGTAGGACGTCGAGACCCTCTCGATGTGCGACTTGACAGTATTCGATCCAGGAGGCACCTATGAGGAGCTGGAGCTCGTCGTCGTCGAGACAGCTTCGGTGGATAGCGTCAGTGAGTAGCCGATGTAGTGAGAGGACGAAGTTTACCACACGACGCATCGTGCCCCCAGCGTTTTCATTCGCCGCAGGTCGACGTCCAAATCTCGGCAGATTGCGCCCCGTCCACGGACAGGTCCACTCAATCGTACTTGAATGGGATATCGGTAGAGGAACACGATCGAAGGAAGCGACTGACCTTTCTTGCCCGGGCAAGACGACAAGAAAAGGTTTCCAAGCTTGAAAGGGCTTGGGGTCGCTGGCTCGGAAGCTCGAAACCTGGAAATCTCGTTCGGGGACGACGGTGCTGTTGGAGGGCGACTGTACTGGATAGGAACAAGTGCATGATAGCGTAAAGATCGCACTCACATGTGAGGGGCGAACGGATGCAAAGCATAGGAGGTTGGAAGACCGAGCACGGACAGGAGCGGGCTCTGCGGGGGTTGAGACACGGTTGGCGGAGGCGTGGAACGACGTGGTTCCAGTTTCGAGATCGCGTCCGTGACGGTGGGTTTGGACGTTGCGTCGGGAACGGCACGGATCTTGAGGTTGCGCTTGAGGGACAGCAGGATCTTTGACGAAGGAACGGGCAAGGGAGGGAGTGAAATTTTCGTGTTGAGGGCAGCGTTGAGAACGCCAGTGACGGACGAGCGGGGCGAGTATTTATGGCGTGGGATGGA
>JBBPKI010000782.1:0-17950 GCA_038089155.1 Nevesoporus exiguus
CCGACGTTGGCCCTGCGTGCTGTCCTCGGTGGTCCCGGAAGACCAATAACTGCTAAATTGGCGCACGACCGCCTGGTCTGCGTGTGGCGCAAAGGGTCCCGCGGAACGAGCCGCAGTTGTGCCGGATTTTCTCTTTTGCGACGTTTCTTCCATGCCACTGATAAAAGACCGTTCGAATTGGCCCTCTCGATGAGAAGAGAATGTGGCCGTATCGAGGTATGCAGCCCACATGCGCCTAAGCCCAGCAAGCGTCGCTGCATCGCAAGTAGTGAGAAAGTGGCCATATGGACCAGCTCGCCACATCTCTATGCTTTCTGCCAACACGATAAGTTTGCGACACTGTTCCAAAAGCATCGAGAGTGGGGTTTGGTCGACGAACATGTGGTAGAACAGGTTCCACAAGTCATCCAATTTGTCAAGTGCACCGTCGTCGGCAAGAAGCGTAAACAGGAGCGCATTGCGAGCTGAAACGAATCAGTTGGAATACTCGAGAAATTAAAAGGGCAGGCGAGTGAGACTCACCCAGTATAGCGACGTCCACGTCGCAACAAGTAATATCAAACATACGTAGGCCTGCGACGCGTCAAGTCTGGCAACGTCTCGAACAAGCCAATACATACATGCCAGCGGATTGGTCTCGTCAGCGTAGATGGTGTACAAGATATGTCTAGGGTCGCCACAAGCGAGAAGCAGGACGTCCGCCTTGCTTTCAGGGGACAAGTTTTCGGTTAAACAAACTGCAGACGTGTTTCCAACGGGGTAGAAATATGTGATGGTGGGCCAGAACAGGAAATGTGACATTTCTGATACGAAGGAGTAAGGGTGTCGATGCTATCGCAGGCGATGCAACTCGGACTACGACAATCAAGAAAGTTACGGTATAGGTAAGTATACTGCACAAAGCACAAAGGATAGGAACCCACCTAGTTGATGCAGATGAAGGGGTAATCGACGAGGAAGGAGGACCATGAGCAGGGTTGAGACGGAGAACGAAAAGAAAGCGAGGATGCCACGTTTTAGTCCAGAAGTGATACATGGAGGTCATTGAGTGCATTCGTGATAGGCGCGATGGGCCCAAATATGGTCATCATGTCACCGTCAATGCACAAAGTGTCGAACTTGACGACGATTGGGGAGAAAAGGACGTGACTCAAACTGGCTGGAACGGACCTTGACTCGGTTCCCTCTCGTTTGTTTTCCGACATGGGTGGCCTCCAACCGCGGTAGCCATGCACCGGCGGTCGTCGTTTCCAATGGCGAATCCAGCTAGTCACTGGCCTTTACTACGCCACATAGGAGACGTAAAGGTCGTGTGATAAGCTAGCGCCAAATGATAGGGTTGAGACAGGGTCCCTCAAGACTAGCACGTCTGCAAGAGGGCTACCAGTCGCTTGAAGCGGAGGCATCATACCGTATCCCCGGTAAATGTGGTCCAACCTGAGCATAATTTGGGCAATATAGTTTGTGCGGCAAAGATCGAACAGTCCAAACAATGAGCAGAAATCAACGCGTCCATCAAAAGGGTGACGCGGCAGGGTTTGGGCTTCCCACATATAAATGTTAGTCTGCCAGCCAAGTTGCAGCTTGATAGCAGGACGGCACCAAAGCAAGACAAATACATAACCATTCTGTAAAGTACCGAGATGTGCTCGAGTGGATGCAGCTAGTGGGGTGATAATTGTAAGTTGTAACAAATCCCAAGGGTTCAAAGTAAGTGGTTTTTAGCCGAATGATGATCCAAATCACCCAACCTAATCAATCAACGTCCATAGTGGCTGCACCGCGACCCGCCCCACCACGTCGACCCCGCCCTCCCCTCCTCCCGCCACGCGACCATCGCTGGACTTCTGGTCGCGAATTATTTCGTTGGTTGTACGCCTTCGGATCAGCCCCTGGTGGTGCAACGAGAACTGTAGCACGGGGATCCGAGTTCATGATCGAGTCTGAACGAAGTTTTCTGTTCGGGACCAAGGGTTTGAGTGGCGTTGGCAGGCACCGAGCGAGGGACTCACGATCCCGCATCATCATCTGCGCCCATCAGTACGTCAACGCTCCCGTTCTCGTTGACGATGTCCATGCCACCTAGTCTCCCAGAAAGCCCAACAGACTGTACACCCACGATCGAGACGCGGAGTATACGACCGTCTGCGGGTTGCTTGTCGAATTTGGTAACGGCAGCTGCAGCATGTGCAGCTTGCTTGAAGGTCAGTCGGACGGTCACGTTCTCAGATACTTGGCTGGATACAAGGTCTGAGGATATGATCGGGCCACACCGCCGAAAAATGGCCTTCCGGGTATCAGAAAATAGCCGGAAGACGAGAAGGGATAGACACACCTCGACATCGGCGGGAGTGGTGCCTTTGACGAGACCGTCGACTTGCACGACATTTCCGTTTGCACTGGTGCTCGCCCCCTTAATACTTATTCCACCTGCAGCGGTGGCCTCTCTGAGTGCGCGCTGGACGAGAACAGAATCGGGTTTGCGAGGGGCTGCGGCGGAAGCGGACAATCGAGAAGAGAGCGAAGGTTTTTCTGGGTCTTCATACAAGTCATGGGACCACTGTGCATCCGAATCGCCTTTCGGTGGTCGAGAAGGGCGGGCCTGAGAGCGGTATGCGAAGCCACGGATGGAGATTGAATTTTACCATTCAATGGAGAGCGTTGGAGGATGCGAATCGTATGGTACGCACATAAGGCGAGCTTCGGTTTGCAGACTTTGGACGGACGGGGCCACCGTCGGTGGTGGTGGTGGTGGTAGTGGTAGTGGAGAGACGGGCGAGGAGGGACATGATGACGGTGCAGGAAAAGAAAAACACAGCAACGTCGACACAGCTGTGTGGGCTTGTTTGGCGTGTGGCAGAAAACCAGCCAAACGTTGTCGCTTGCGTCGACCTCTTCAAAACTACAACAAACGACTGACACGACATGGGTGGAGCTGGTGCGTGTCTTCTAGGCGCCGGTCGTGTCCCATTTCACCCGTTAAACAGGCTGGTTGTTCCTCTTTTCGGTCCTCATGGCCGCCGGACTGCTATTCACAATGGTCTTTTTCGTATGTGATACGAATCCGACTTCAAACGTGCTCTGACATGCACAGATTATCATGTTCTCTGACCTCGAGTGCGATTACATCAATCCCATAGATCTCTGCAACAAGCTTAACCAGGTACCTCAGTGACTCGAGCTCGTTGTGCCCGTCTGCTCACCACGTGGTATCCTAGTTTGTCCTGCCGGAGAACATCGCCCATGCTTTCCTCACCATACTTTTTCTGCTGTCCGGCCAATGGGTTGCATTCTTGTTCAATCTTCCTCTCATGCTTTACAATGCCAACAAGTGCGTTTCTCGACCGCGTGTCGTTCATAGTATTCATATACACCTGCACAGGATACGAAACAAGAACCACATGTACGACGCTACCGAAATCTTCCGCACGCTCTCCGGACATAAGAAAGAGAGTTTCATGAAACTTGGTTTCTACCTCTTATCTTTCTTCTACTACCTCTATCGGTGCGAATCCCCTTTCTCACGACCACCTTCTGAGCTCACCTCTAAATTAGCATGATTGTCGCGCTCATCTCGGAGAGTGAATGATCACCTAGCTCTATCCCCTGAGGGTTCGGGATACTTGAACTTGGCGTGTAGCGTCTTCCTTAGGGGGTGAGATACATAGATATCTAATCCGCGATGGAGGTGTGGTGCCTGATATACATGCGGAGCTTCAGTGGAGCAAGCAGTTTCTCATGTAGCATATCGTCTCGTTGGATGCTATGATCTTTGATTCTCTGCTATGCTTGGCCGACTGGGGTTGTTCTGTACCGTGGCAAGTTTGATCTACGCCATTGTTTTGACGTAGATTTGTTGTCAGATTCCAACAGCAACGGAAATTCCCAGTGACAGCGATCGGTCACCTTCGGCAACTATTTCACGCCCGGTGTCCGCTGACTTCGGGTGGTGTTGCCCATACTACGGCTGCTAACGTATGGTCTCAAACATGGAGGCCTATCGCAGTCGTTGGTACTATATGCTTCGTAGGCGGTGGACCCCGATGGTGACCAGGTCCCCGTCCACGACGCCCCCGTTCCCGCGTCTGTCTCGTACTTTGATGCTGCCATCCACCTGTCCTAGTTTTTCATTGGTTCCGAGCTCTAGAGTGAGTAATCATGCGCTAGCGTCAGCCACTAACCACGATGATAGTTCCAGTGTTTCAACTTAGCCCAATCGAACGTTGTATATTTGCAGACGAGGGTGGTTTGGTCCTCGTGCTGCTTATCTGGACATCCTGGGCGCTGTTGCAACGTGCTTTTTTGGGTCTTTGCGTGGCCTCGTCTCGTCACAGCCTTTCCAACGTTTCCCCCCAATTCTCATCCTGCGCCTACTCCCCCCTTCCCTACTCCATCAGCATCCCTCATCCCCCGTATAGCGTGGCATTGTTGACGCATCTCTGTCTCAGCCAGCACCTCAGTCCACTTAGCCATACTCCCTGCAAAGCCCGTTATCGTCCACCATCTCCACCAGATCGCATAGCTCCCTCTCTTTGTGAGTACGCCCTTCTATCCTCTAAGTCCCCGTCAGCCAATCGCTTATCCTTGATTCTTGTGTTGTTCTCTCCAGCCCTACATTGTCCAGTGACCCAGTTGTTATCACCGCAACTCGCCCGAACCCTTCCACACTCCAGCCGCCTGTTTTCCCCTTGAGCGCTCCTGTCCGCTGTATCCTCCTGTCAGCCTCCTCTTATAGCCCATCCTCTAGCCTACATTCCTCTTGCCTTGCCCTTCCTGCCACTCCCGTATTTTCCTCTATCGTCCGGTTCCCAAACTCCTCCGTACCCGCCTCCTCCCGTCCACTTCCCTTGTTCGGTCCGTCTCAACTGCAAACTACTACTGCATCTTCTCGCTAGCCACCTTCTCTACTCGCCTTCCTTCTCCCTGTGACGTCCAGTCTCACCTCTCCGAATTTGCTTCAACTGTCTTCGTACGCCTGTTTGCCCATTGTCTTTTTCCTCTCGTGCTTGGCCTCGCTTCTTGTTCTGCCCTATTTTCCGTGCGTCATATGGGTTTTACGCCACCTTCAATCGCTTACTTGACTCGTCTTTCTCCCCAGTCTTGTCCCAGCCCCGTCTCATCAGCCTTCTTCTTGCTCTCTGCCTCTCCTTACCCTGTGTGCCAGTTTCTGCTCCCACCTCTGCTCCATTCAAGCCTCCTCTCTAGCCCCATCATATCTGTTCATCCGATCTCATTGCTTGCCCGATCTGTCTCTGCTTCTCGTCTCTGCACCTTCTGCCTTCACCAGTTGCTGCCCATACCTCAAACTCCTTTCCCTACTTCCCTCTTCGCTCGCCTTGCCTCACCTTGCCTCAGTTCCCCAGATCCTGTTCAATCTTGTCTGCCGCTCCAACTAGCCCAGTCCAGCCAAAGCAATTTTCTGCCTTCGTCTCCATTTTCCCAGTTGTGTTGCCATCCAGCCACTTTGATCCATCGACTGCTTGTCCGCTAAACCCCCAATTATCCGTCCCTGGATTCTTTTTCGTCGACCGCGTTTTCACACTCCCCTTGCAACTCAGCCTTCTCTAGTACTGAGTTTGTGCCTCTCCTCTGTTGCCCCTGTGAATATATCCTTTAGTGTTATATCTGCCCCAGCCTCCTCTTATTCATCCAGATCACACCAAGTTGCAGTGCCTCGCCGGTTCGACTCCCTGGATCTCTCATTTCGTCGACGCCACATGTGTCTCGCCCGATCTGAGTCTCCTTCGCCCTCTCCATTTGATGCACCACCAGATTGCACTACTTCACAGCCTTCTCTATTCAAGATGCCATCTGATCTGATTCATCCACTGCCCATTTCAACTCATGGTACTTTTATTCCTGTGGTCGAACACAACCCTGAGAATATTACATTTCAAATCATAGGTATGTCTCACTCATCAGTTGTCATACTTGTTCAAGCTTAGTGTTTTTGTAGTTTCTCAGCTAATACTCTCCTCTCCACTTCCAAAGAGTGACATCAGAGTCACTGTTGGTATTGGTGGTGTGTCCAAAATGACATGTTCTGGAGAGCTGTCAGAAGATCATCTGATGGTTACATGGAACCATCCCTTCCTCTTGTAAGTGTCATAAATGGCTTTACAGTCACAATTGCCATTGACCCTTGTTATTCCATCATTAGTGTAGCACCTTCTTCCACTGATGTTGTGATTGCCATCTGGACTCTTTCAAAAAGGCTCAGTCCTGATTGGGAGAAACAACCCATGAGTGATCAGATAGTCACAGATGTGGGTGGCTCATTGGAATCTGGCAACAGGTGGCAATGTGAGCTCTGTTTCTATTTGTATCATCTAGATATTAAGATCACACTAGGCAAGGTGTCCATGCTGCATGATGTTGCTGCAACTCTGTTCTTGACCTTCAATGCCTGCAAGGCCCTTGTAAGCTTTATGTTACAGCTTGGTTTACATGTGATTGGATATATGCTTCAGGTTGCATCAAAAGGGCATCACTGTGGCTCTGCTCTGAAGAAATATGTTGTGAAGCTATTCAACTTCAATCAGCAGTTCAGACATGTGCCTGCTCTGTCTACCCAGATTGAATTGGCACAGGCAGCATTAGATCTCTCTCCTGAAGGCCACACAAATCATACTTCAGCTTTGCACAACCTTGGGGATTGTTTTTTACAATGCTATATAATACAGGGGAATATCTCAGACCTCAATAGGGCTGTTGAGATCATGCAGAAAAGATATGATCTTTGCCCACCTGGCCATCCAGAACATGCTGCAGCCCTTGGAGGGCTTGCAAGCTCCTTATGGCATTCTTATTGCATCCAGGAGAATGAAGCAGATTTGAAGAATGTTATAGAGATGCATAGGAGATGGCTTGATTCATGTCCATCTGATCATCCACAATATCCTATAGCTCTTTCCTATCTTGCAGCATGTTTGCAAAGCTGCTACACTAGAAATGGAAGTATATCAGACCTGAACATGGCCATTGAATTGGGGCAGCAACATCTGGACATTTGCCTGGAAAGTGATCCAGGGTATAACATAGTTATAGGAAATCTGGCAACATCTTTAAGGCAACATTACCAGAGACTGGGGAGTTTGGCTGACTTAAATAGGGCCATTGAGTTGCAAGAGAGGAGGCTTGAGTTGTGTCCACTGGGCCATCCAAATCATGGGCTTGCCCTTTCCAGTCTTGCACTGTCACTAAAGCATCATTATGAAGAAACACAAACACAAACCAATCTGAACAAGGCAATTGAGTTGTTCAAGGAGGCATTGGTTCACCTCCCAGTCCAACACAAATGGTTTACCTCAACTGTTGGGGAACTATCATCCACCACCCTTCTTTATGGTCCATCACCACAGGATGCCTTTGAAACATACAAACTATTGAAGGCCTGCAGTCTTGCAGTTTCAGTGAATTTGTGGGAGGTCATTCAGTGTTGGGTCAAGAATGCCGAAAGGCACAACCATCGCTCAGTCATGGAAGCCTACCAAACATCACTCAATACTCTGGATCACTTGACTTCCATGCAATCTTCACTCGACTCTCGACATGGGACCATGCAAGCAAAGGTGGCTGATCTGGCCAACAATGCATTCTCATGTGCTGTAAGGTACGGGAACCTCTCAATGGCTGTCGAACTCATGGAGCAGGGTCGAGGAATCCTGTGGAATCAACTTGCTCGCTTTGACATCTCGATAGTTGCATTGGAGAGTCGGGGCAAGAAGGGACGCGAGCTTGGCAGCAAATTCACACGATTGAGCGCAAAGCTCAGGCGGCATGCAGAGGGTGACAACGCAGGAATGGAGTTGTACTGGCGAGTCCGAGAGAAATGGCAAACTGTGGTGGATGACATTCGCCACCTGGACGGGTTCTCACGATTCCTCTTACCTCCACAATTCCAATACTTGCAACAAGCCGCCGAACGTGGGCCTGTAATCGTCGTAAATGCCAGTGAATACACCTGTGATGCTCTGATCGTTCTCCATACCCAGCCACCTGTCCGTGTTCCATTGGATTACTCGCTCGCCGACGTCGTCCAAATGTGCTCGCAATTCTCCAAGTTGATCAAGGACCCACACGCATTCGGAGAAAATAGAGAGTCCTGGGTGAAGAAGTCGCTGCGCGAGTTGTGGACATCCGTGGTCGAGCCGATTGCCACTGCTCTACAGGATAATATGCAGCTGCCTTTGGGATCGCGAATCTGGTGGTGTCCGACATCGAAATTCACGACCCTCCCCCTCCATGCAGCAGGTCCGTATAATAAACGCGAGAAGAACCTGATGGATCTCTACGTCTCTTCATACGCCCCGTCTCTTTCGGCTCTCATTCGCGCGCGCGAGCGTGTCCATGCTCAGAATGAGGCCCGTGTCTCTGCTGGGTGCGCGAATGTGATTTCCTTCGCAGCGGTCGGCCAAGGGCAGCCAAGTGGCGGCCAAAAACTACGGGAGCTGCCAGATGTGGAGCGGGAGATTCGCAGGATTCAGAACGAGACCAACATGCCGCCAGACATGATATTCGAGACCATCACGGGTGACGCAGCGACTATCGAAGGTGCCGTGGAAGCATTTAGCGACTACCGCTGGGTCCACCTCGCCTGCCATGGTGCCCAGGACGCCGAGAAGCCTTTCGACTCGTGGTTTGCGATGAGGGATGGCCCGCTCACCCTCATGCGCATCATCCGGGAACGCTACACACGTTCCGAGTTTGCGTTCTTGTCTGCATGCCACACGGCAGTGGGGGACGCGTCCACGCCGGATGAGGTGCTGCATCTTGCGGCAGGGATGCAATTTGCGGGGTTCAATGGAGTAATCGGGACGTTATGGAGGGTGGACGATACGACTGCGCATGAAGTGGCGACGCGGTTTTACAGGGAGATGTTCAAGCAGCCGGTTATCAACTTTGAGCACGCGGCGGAGGCTCTGAATACTGCGGTGATTGAATCGGTGGGGAATGTGCCATTAGAGAAGCGAATCGTGTTCGTTCATATCGGAATTTGAGACCGTTGACATGTTTTTTTCCCTATCGATATGACTGTTCGTGTATGTTGCTTTTATGCCCTCCACTTTGTGCGGGTTTTCTTTTGTGACGGGAATGTTCGTGCGCGGCGCTCTCGTCTACCGAGCCTTCCTACGCCTCGTTCGACATGTTTGTACAATATCTAGAGTTTACGCTGTGAGATTTACCTCCAGAGTTTTTCCACCGACGGTGTGGGTCCCGCCGACAAAGTGTCTCATCATTGTCGCGCGAGCGACGCAATCGGTGATAGAATATATGTGCGAGAAAGGGGAGCGCGATGGCTGTCGAGATACACTACATATGGGTAAGCTCGAGTAGGTAAATATGAATGGTAACTAGCTCACCTCAGTCGTCGTGCGGTGCAACAGACTGAGGTGTCTACATAAGAAGTGTAGGTCTTATATACGATACGGAATATATTAGGGTCAAAGGGGGTAAATATGAGGTAGCAACAAGACCGCATGACATTGCACAGGATAAGAAGAAAAAGATACTGCGTGCTAGGTAGTGTATATCCGAGGAATGGAGAGTGTTTATGCGCCGGTCGTGGCGTATGCGGGTCGCGTGCACACCGGTGACTAGTTGGGCCGGATGAGATCGGGGTGGCAGCGCGCTCGCTAATTCCAACAATCGGTCCAAACGTTGTGGGAGGGAGGCGAATTCTCTGATAATATCCGGGGATGTACAACAAGTTCAGTAGCGGCAAAGATACTACTTGACACAATTTTTCTTGTGAACCTTCCAGTCTTTCACCCGGCACTCCTTTGAACGATATCTCAGTCTTACATTCTCCGCAAAGAGAAAGTGGCTCCCCTGCCTTGCAAGGGTCACGAGTTTGTGACACTGCTCGACAAGCAATGTCAACGATTCTTGATCCAACAAGAAGTGATAAAAGATTTTTCATATTGAGATTCGTTCTATCTCGAGCGCCTTCGTTAGTTACATCTAATTTCTGCGCCTCCGCACGAGTTGGATTAAGATGTCTCGAGCAAATCGAAAAAGACCGGAACACTCACCAATACCGGAATTCGTCTCGTTCACATACAGAGTATATAGCATATGTCGGGGGTCGCCACATGCCGAGAGAAGAATGTCTGCATGTCGTTCAGATCAAAGGTGATCAATTAATCGTACAGCGGATGTGTTGCTGATTGGATAGAAGTATGTTACTCCAGGGAAGAAAAGAGGATGTGACATCTGAACAACTTCAAGGATGATTATGGTTGGAATAGAGATGGTAAAACGCCCTACTGATTCGAACAATCTTGCTATCAAACTTTATTGCAACGTCCAAACGCGCAGCGAAATGAGCAGCGAGTCCGACTCAAACGGAAGTGGCAGCAGCCTCATGGCCGCTAAATGTAGTAGACTCGGAGATTGACATTCCCCAGAAGTACGTACACACTATTGACGTTATACCCGGATGCAGTGTGAAAACATAAAACGGAGGTCGTGGTTCGAGTCGCGGGAAATTGAAGATATACCGGAACATTTATAAAGCAACTCACTTGGAGCGCATGATCAATATTTACATACATATGTTTCCATGAGCCCGCACTGGAATGTCTCGATAAAACCAGTCCAAGGACATCGTGCGCGCACGCACGCACCCCGACCACGTTAATAGAGATAGCGGAACCCTCTACGGCGCCGGACGGCTTCCTCGAAGGAGATACCTTCCAACCTGGCTGCCTCCTCGACCCGCTCCCGCTGGGGTCCTTCTACGAGCTGTCGTTCTTCCAGCTCCACTCGTTTGTTCTCGTTTATCAGCATTTGCCGCATGACTAGGCAAATACGCGTGAGCACACGTTAAGTGAGACACAGGAGAGAAGTAACTTTGACTTACTAAAACCCAATACAGTCGAGAGCGCAAGGCTGCAGATGGAGATGATCATCGACTGATGGTACTTTGGACCCCAGCTGGATTTCCATATGTACGATCCCATCCTGATGGTATCCGGTTAGTATGTTCTGACCACCCAGGCTTGAAATGATGGGCACACATGTTCCCGGGATTTCCGACTCCATTGACCATGCCTAGCGCCACCGATCTCTTTGCAGGTGGGCGCGGAACCGCATCCGACACCCAAGTCAGGGTGAGGGCAAAACTTATTTGACATGTTTCAGGCCGCAAACGGACATATGACGTGCATCATACGTACCACAATAACCAAGGGACATAAGGAAAAGTGAAAAGTATCTTCCGCCGATGGACATGGTCGCTAATGCGATGATGTATCCGACGATGATGACCCACCACCAGGTTGCGATGTGGAAATAACGTTCTCTGGTCCGGTCTGTACGCTTTGAGGTCAGCAGTAGGCTTCAACTTCCGCCGTAAGTATTACTTGCCACAATGCCATGCATTTATCACGCAGCATATCGAAGCAAACACCCACGGAGGGCTGGAGCCAAGAAAATGTATAAGAAAAGGAGTTGAGTGAACATTCCCGTACTCACGCAGCCATTAAGAGGGTAGCAACTGTATTGAACCCAAGGGTGGCAGTCAAGCTTGGAAGTTAATGGATATTACAACAGCGCTGTGTAATCGAGGAAGACTCACGTCGGGAAGAAATTGATGAAGCTCAGGCCCACTAGCTGGGAACAGGCCAAGAGCATGAAAATCCAAACCTTGACATCACGGATAGCGAGCTTGAAGCCATGAAAAATTCTATTGGCGATGTTGCAGTTGAATTCCTAGGTAAAAACTCTACCGACTCTCAGAATGAGATACGCACGTCGCGTCGGAAGAATCCTGGTCAGCCTCTCCCGCGTCTTCTGCTAGCCTCGCCTGCGCCAGGCGGCGTTCTGCAGGAGACATCCATCGCGTGTTGCTCGGCTGCCAGATAGGTTAACAGACGAAGGTCATCGTGGGTCAATACTCACGAGATCAGGGAGAAGCCACCTGAGGTATCACGAAGAGGATAGTTATGTTGCAGTGTGCCTTTCCAGATATTAGAGGATGGAACACGTACATAGTCAGCAGTCCAAGAAGCATTGTGATGGCGCCCTGAACATAAATACAACATCTCTCGTTAGCAGCGCCAAAGACAAGCCTAAGATTGAGGATCACCTCGATATAGAACAGCCTCGGATGTCCATGAATGAAGCGAGGTACCGTGAGGGAACATCCAACTACTCACCATCTCCACGCTGCGACTCCAAGCCTTCCTTGCAGGCCTGCCAGAATCCCGGCTGCTATGAGCTGATAACGGACATAACTTTCGGGACTGCTTGAACAAAAATAGAACGTACACTGCCAAATGCATTGGATATTAGCAGGCAAACATAAAGGACGGCTGCGCGAAGTGCCAATTCCTACAGATGTAGAGAGGGGTACATGTGAGAGAAGGGGAGCAAAGAAAGAGATGGACGGCCAGTTTACCCTCCTGGTGTACCATCTCGACAACAGGTACATAGAACCCGGATAGAACGCCGCCTACAATAGAGAATTAAGCCGAATATTAAGATGCTTTTACAGAAAAAAAAGGAATCACTTCAGGAAGTCCTATAAACACACGACAAGCCATGATGCCAGCAAAGTTCCTTGTGATCTACCAATATGTCTCAGTGAAACGACAGTCTCCACAGAAAAACGAGACGGACTCCGGTAAGGGCACTTGCCAAACCCCAGGCTACGATGCAGGCACTAATATAGAGCGACGGTCTCATTTTGGGGCCACCGTCAGTCCATGCGACACCTGACCTTGTACGTAATGTACAAACCTCGACACATAAGCCAGGATCTGTCACGACTTTCAGCACGAAGAAAAAGAGTAACCTGCCGAATAGTACCATGTTGGAAGGGATCTGTGCCGGGCAGTAAGATGCATATAGGATGGCAAGAATTGATTCATATTGCAGGTCTACATCAGGGTCAATTTGATTCCGTATGGTGGGGAACTTGGTTACCAGTCAAGCCGAGATCGGCCTCTAAACCCTGAAGTCTAGCGGCGGAGACCGCCAAACGCTAGATACCAGAAAAGATCCCTGAACGGTGAACAACGACACTAAGCCGTGACAATGGGCCGACTTACGTCGATATAATTCATCACGTATATGATCACGACAGTAGGCAGCAACCTCATGTCAAGCTTATGCACAAGACGGCACTCTGCTGCCCTTCTGTTCTCTTCTTTCTGAGCACAAAGTCGTCTTGTTCTTCTCGTCCCACAACCGCATTTTTCGTGAAAGACCTGGACTTCTCATCGAGCGACATTTCTGCTGCGTTGATGGCGGGTGATGGTAGGGCGAGGACGGAGTTTGAGTGAACCGATCTGCAGCACCTCCAACCATCATTCATAGTACGCCCCTGCGGCACACGCGACGAACACGTGGCGTGCTGAAGCGAGGTATGTTAAGTTGCAGAGTGCTGGACATAAGTCCCGGTCGATTCACTCTCCGTGCGAGGATCAGGCCCGTGGAATGGATGCCTCGTATGAGAACATATGTCTCCAGAACTTCAGGAAGGGATTAGAATAGAAGATTGTCTGCGAAACGGTTCACGAGGCGCGTAGACAATGTAAGTGCCTAGTAGCGACTTAACACATGAGTAAACCAAGCGGGCACACGTCTGAACAAAACCTACCAAGTTGCCAAAGACTCGCTCTGCGACATGGGTAGAACGTGAGCGGGCACGTTCGTGCTGCCATGACTGCATGATCCTCACGAGATTACTTTCGGAACACCGCCGGACGCCAGCGGTGGCGGAGCCACCTTCCTTATCAGGCGTGTTACGGGCACGAGGACCAAGTACTATCGTTGCTTCCTTAGTGCAAAAAACATGGTATTTCATTTTTAACACCACAACAACAACCTCTATACCTCTCTGCATGATACTACGGATACAGTATGTGTTAATACATCACCTCCTTTTTTATCAGATTTTTTCTTTTTCGTGCTAGAGGCATACAGTCCTTCCGATGTTTTGCTCATGTAGTGCAAATATCCGTCACATCGGGTCACACCCCCGGCAGGTTCGGGGGCCGAAACTTAATCTCAGAGCACTGACGGCAGGACGGGTTCGAGCGAGGCAGCTTGCTTTGCCGAGGAGGAGATTGAATTTTGTCACCCCTATCCACATGTGTGACAACTTCTCTACTCTTTCACCTGAAGAATTTGTTCTGGAGCTTCGTCCATCGAGTGCCTCACTTTTATAAATGTCATGGTGAACCCTTACATACTAAGTAACTATCTCCAGGTGTCACTTCTTGAATTCATAAGCACGATCTCTGGGATCTGGAGGTCAGAGACCCTATCTGTTTCGACATCTCATGATATAACGTCAAGCTGCAAGCACATTCTCATCTAAATAGTCCTCAAGTTTTTTTCCTCAGCTGGAGTACTTAAAGAACTATCTATGATAATTTTTTTGGGTCTGTAGAGAAATAGAAAAGTGATGTTTTAAATGGTTTTAGAATGTTTGCATTGCAAAGGCAGGTTGCACTAAAGAGGCAATGATAGTACTGGGCTGGGCGGTGTTGTCCGTACGTCATTTGATACAAACTACAGAAATGACTCACTATGGGAAAGACGAAGACTGTCATTTCAATTCTTGGTTGGTCTCGCTGCACCTTCAACTCGTATGACCTGAAACCCGGGCGAGCTGCAGTATCCGATAACCACTTCAAAAAGGACCGCAGAAACTTAGCGAAAAAAACTGTTGAGAGGATCTGTGCAGGCTGGATGATATCATTGCATCTGAGTGCACCTACCCTGTGGTGTTAGCGCATTGACATCGCTCGGGCATCAGTAAAGTCTAAGACGATAGTATTTACGGGCAGAGGTATACACTCTATCTGCTGCGTCGAGTTTATTCATGATTCTGTTCTGTGGTCTTGCATGAGCGCGCCGGGCTGAACAATGAAGCTGTCACGTCAGTCGAAATTCCAGAGCAGCGCAGGGATGCTGACTAAGCATTTGGCTCCGCCACGGCCGGACCGGCACGGACCCTCTCGGAACGAAACACCCTCGCCACCGTCTGTCCTCATTTGTCGCATGATTAGGCAAAGGCGAGCACGGATTGGATATAGATGACTAAGCCAGCGAAGCATAGAGAGGGTACCTTCGACCAGTATTCAAGCCCATGGCAGTACCAGACTGCAAGTCGCGATGAGCATCGACTGATGATATCCTGGTCCTTTCTTCCTGTTCTCTTTGTGATTCCGCTAAACTTCTCATCGAGCGACATGGTTGAGCGGCGGTGGAGTTCAAGTAAGTTGCCTCAACGTCTAAAGTCATCCTTCACACCCCTGGATACATCCCTTGAACGTGGCTCAGTCTCCGTGTCGATTTTGCACTGCACACTAACTCTGGGACCCAACTCATTCATGAGACACGTGCCACGATCCTGTGGGATGAGATAGACCGTCGATAGGTTTCAAGGCCACGGTGCATGTTGTAAAGGAAGAGGGTACCCCCGATGTTACCAGCACCGTGATCCGTGGTGCAGCACTTGCCGGACATATCACGAATACAAACTTGTTGCCTTCGTCTAACCACACGGCGATCGATCCAGTAGTGAAACGGGGACGACACTGCGTCGTGAAACCGGGGGGTTGCGACTATGTCGGCACTGAATGGGTCAAAGGATCTTGCCGAAATTCCATCGAGTATGTTTGAAGGAACCAATAAACTCGTTTGAAATACTAGTGTGAGAGACAGAAAATTCCATAGGTACAACGCATCGATCTGGCGCGGACGCAAGGCATTCAGATATCACCAGAGATGCCAACGTGGACCGATCTTACGAGCAAACACATGAAACTTGTCCCTTGAAACGTAATCCAAATCGACGCATCGCGGCTATTCCGGTTCAGGGAGAGGCGGAGGTAGGCCTAATCGGGGATCGACGACGTCGGCAATTTGAAGGGAAAGCGAGCAACGCGACCATGGACGGAAGGGATCTTACCCATCGAGTGATGGACCGAGGAATCGGTGACTTGAGATGATTTGTCGACGGTGGTGGTATTGTTCGAGTTGGTGGCTGCGCTGTGGTTGCTGTTGTCTGTGAGCGTCTGATCTCCTGTCACGTCGTTGAACGTGCTGTGGGAGGCGTCGACACTCGTCGCCCCCTGGAAGAAGGGCATGCTGACTTGGTGGTACGAGAGCGAGAAAGCCAGTAAACAGGTGTAACCAAAAGAGCACTGCCATCGGGGCGACAAGGCTGGCTGTGATGACACGGCGCTGGGACAGAGTGTGTTTAAAAGTACAATCGATGACCATACATCGACAAGTCAAAGGATTCTACCATGCTCTGTAAAGTTGACCTGCCAATGATTTGTGTCTTTGCTCTCAAAGAATGGTAAGTACAGTTGGTATACAATGGGGATAGACGATCGACGAAGCTGATGACGACGGTACAACTAAGCCGACACCGCCACTTGTCCCGCCTAGTCAACGAGTATAACAAAAATTTCCATAGAGGGGACGCATTGCGTCTATCTGTGACCGGTGCAAGGCTTTTGTAAGTAGCCGAAATGCCGTCGTGGACCAAACTTACTGTACATCCGGAAACATGGATCAAGCATGATCCGAGCTAGATCAACACATCAAGACTGGGCCGAGTCTCGGGAAGGGTAAGAACGAGGCTCGTCTGCTCATGACGTCGGTGAACCGGGCATCGCAATGGCGGATGGGAGAGATCTTACCAGTCGCTGGATGGGCCGGGTTAGACTGTGATAACGCTTTGTGAGAGGGGGGGTTGTATAACAAGTCGTCGCCTATGATGTTGTTGATACCACCAGGAATCTTTGTAGAATTTCCTGTGGCTTTGCCGCCGGAACCGACGATGTCCTTCGCGTTCTCCTTGGGCATACTGAGTGCGAGGACGGAAGTTGGCGTGGGAACGTCAATGAATAAGCTACGCCTGGAGACACTGCCATTACAAGCAGACACTGACCATGACCACCACCAACACTACGTCAAGAAAGTCGACTCGAAAGGTGCCCCAAGGTAGGGCACGCTCCAGCACTCCCATGCACAGTTTGACTGCGATCAAGCAGCCATCCGTCTCCATCGCGCACTCAAAGAAGCAGCGCAAACAAGCCTACTTTCAACGTCAGCACAGACGACGGGCGTTCGCGGCTCAGCGTGAGAAACGCTCTCAATGGGTCGAGACAGCCCGTGATACCCAGCGGATCGTCTTGGGCGACGGCAAGTATTCCTCTCAGAGATTTTCCACCAGTGGCCCTTTGTCGGTGGCTCCCTCCCCCTTTCAGTGTGCACCACCAGTGGCTATCGTCAACCCCCAAGGAAGCGCGCTCCCCAACGTGGTGCAGTCTTTCTACGACATCGCCCCCCAAATCGTCATCAGTCAGCAAGGCACCGCGTTTTACCCGCATTACTCGCCTGACCTCGCTAACTGGCGTGGGCACAGGGCAAATGCACCCGCTCGCGAATCTTGCCTCGTTCGGTTCGTACCCAAGTCCACTCTCACCGCTGCAAGACGCTTGATCATCGAAAACCCGCGGTATACGAAGCAATTTCCCAACGCGCTCCCCACTTGCTCCGTGGGTGTCCTCTCCTTTGCATCTGCCAAGCGACCAGGCGGTGGGTTCCTGCATGGGGGCGACGAACAAGAGGAAACACTCGCACGATCGACGTCGCTTGTAGCTAGCTTACGATCAACGCAAGCAAAGGAATTCTATCGAACCCACAGGAAGTTTTTAAGCGCCGACGGTGCCGGTCTGCACGATCACTCCATGGTGTACAGTCCTGGCGTCGTCGCATTTCGTAGAGATGACGACGACGACGACGATGTCGACGTTGATGCTGCGTCGTCGTCTTCCGGCTCGACCATCGCACCCTATCTCATCAACGTCCTCTCAAGCGTTCCTGTGAATGCCGCTGCTATCCGTCAAAATTACCTCATCACTTCTTCGGATGCACACGTCTTTGAGGAGGGAATACGAAACACGATGCGGGATCGCAT
>JBBPKI010000783.1:0-17916 GCA_038089155.1 Nevesoporus exiguus
GAGGCTTGTTGATGATATTGGACAAGGTTTTGGTGACTTGAACAGCATTTTCAGCTTTGCCAGTGGTGATAAGATGGATAGCATGGTGGATATTGGTTGGAGAAAGCTTGCTTGGATGACCTCCAGTAGACTTTTGGAGCTCAGAATGCTTCTTGGGGTGAAGTCTAGCAATGGTAGAGTTATGAATGCCAATAGCAGATTCAATAGCATGAATGAAGTGGCCAGAATTGAGCATAGTAAGAATGGTGTTCTTTTAAGTGGTAGAGAGGGATTGCATGATGATAGTTGATGAAAATAAAGAGGTGTGTGAACTTTTTCAAACTCACATGAGACACTTATATGTGTACCTTTGTTTGTATTGCCAAAAATTGACAAATATCTCTTGATTGACAACAATCACATATTTCATATCAAAAGTGACAAAACTGCTGCAATGGTATTGTCATTTTGGAATGTATATATTTCAGCAACCCCTAAACCAAATTATGTAATTTTTGATCAGCAGATAGTCAGGAGTATCTTCTACTTTTAACATAACCAAAGCTAAGCGATACTCCCATGCTTGCACTTACTACACTTCCAGTACTTGTTATATCCATGATATCCCATCCATCTCCACCCCCTCCAGCCCCATCTCCAACCAACTCTGGTCACCTCTGCCACCCTCAGTCCACCTCTGCTTCCTCCATGCTTGGAGCTCTGCTCCTCCACTCCAGACTGAGGCTGTGCTCACACAGGGACTCAGCTATCCTCAGACCTGGTTATCATTCCGTACATTTCAGTTGTACACCTCTTTGCTTCCCTCATTCCTTCTTGGTCCCTTATGGACCCTTGATATTATCTCACTCATTCCCTGACATCCTTGATGTCTCTATTTACCCTCTAGTATAAAACCCTCTGTATTTCTATTATGTATCCCTTAGCACAAATATCGACTTAATTCCCACTCTCCTAATTCTTGTCGTGATTCCCTCCTCCTCCTGTCAAAACTTCACTTCTCCAAAATATGAGGACATGGACCTGTTCAAGGGTGCAACACATAAGTCCTGTGCTGACATCCTTTCTATGCAACTCTGCTCCAACACTCCACTCCAGACTTTGGTCCAACTCTGAGACAAACTTTATCAACTACCCCTCAGCACCTCTGGACCTCCAATCAGACTTGAGTCCAGAGAGTTTGGACAATTTAACAGTATATTTGTGCTACAACTTGAGCAGGTCTCCATTCCTTTTCACCTCCAACTTCATGCCATCATAACCACTTGTTATGATCTATGCATGCTTTGGGATCCTTGTTAAACCCAAGCATGTACCTTCTTCTAGCTTTATGCCACTTCTCTGACTTCTCATCATCCTCTTGATGGCCCCCCTTTTATTCTGTCCCTCTGAACTCTGAACTCCAACCCAACTTTGCCCCCCCAGCAGGTTATCTCCCATCCCCCTTCCTTGTTGCCAACTTCTCCTCCTATACCTTCTGGCGAGACCACTCTCAGCTTTCAAGCCATCTCTTTGGGTTCCATTTTTGTTGGTTTTAGGATATAGCTCGCTTGCCATAAGACTCCATTGAGTGATTAGAACACAAGCAGCACTTTGTCTGACCCTGGCAAGTGGAATGCCAAACCCCCCATGCCTCCACTCCAGAGCACACTCCAGAATCACCACTGCTCTTGGACTTTCACCCTCCCACTTCCTTGTCAATGCCACTCCACTTGTGTGCGCATGCAAGATGAATTGCCTAGTCCACTTTGTCAGCCACCTTCAGCCTTCACTGGGCAAGGCAAGACACTCTTGATAAGAAAAGTCACCCTCACAATGTCTGACCTCCCTCCATCCTCAACTCTGTTACCTCCAACCTTTTGGACCTCAAGTCTGGAGGTCACTCCATTTCCTCCAATTGCAACTCTGGCAAGTCCGGACAACATGGTATTGGGCCCTCTTTGGGTTCTTTTCTTCCTCTCTCTGATCTATTTTCCCTCTGCTTTATTTCCATCTGTTGTTTCTTCATCTGTTTCCTCTTCATTCTTTTCCTCTGACCTTTTCTACCTACTGTTAAATTATCCCGAACTCTCTGGACTCAAGTCCAATCAGAGGTCCGGAGGTGCTGAGGGGTGGTTGACAAAGTTCGTCTCAGAGTTGGACTGAAGTCCGGAGTGGAGGTGTTGGAGTGGAGTTGCATAGGAAGGATGTTGGCACAGGACTTATGTGTTGTGCCCTTGAACAGGTCCATGCCCTCGTATTTTGGAGGAGCAGAGTTCTGATAGAAGGAGAAGGGGATCGTGACAAGAATTAGGAGAGTGGGAATTAAATTGATATTTGTGCTAAGGGATACATGACAGAGGTACAGAGGGTTTTATACTAGAGGGTAAATAGGGACATCAAAGTCAGGGAACAAGTGAAACAGAATCAAGGGTCCATAAGGGACAGAGAAGGGATGAAGGAAGCGAAGGGGAGTACAAATGGTATGTGTATGAAATGTATCCAGGTCCAAAGATAGCCGAGTCCCTGTGCAAGCACAGCCTTGGTCCAGAGTGGAGGAGTGGAGCTCTGAGCATGGAAGAAGTAGAGATGGACTGAGGGTGATGGAGGTGACTGGAGTTGGTTGGAGATGGGACCAGAGGAGGCAGAGATGGATGGAATGTCATGGATATGACACCTACGGACCCAAAAGTCCAAAGGTAACTCTGTTTGTTGTCCACTGACTCTGGGTTATCCAGTCAGTCTAGACATCTGGGTAAGGAATCCCCTTCGGTTTCTTCCCTTTCCTTCCCCTGTTTCTGCTTCTTCTCATTTGTTCCCTTTTTCTCTGCTCCTTCTGCACTTTTGGACCCCAAGTCCAATAGCAACTCCATTTCATGTCTGCTAACTCTGGTCATGTCTGGTCTGTTTTGGACATTTAGGGTAAAGGACCCCCTTTGGTTCTTTCCTTTTCCTTCCCTTTCTCCTGTTCTCTGTTCTTTGTTCTGACCCTGGGCCAAAATGGTAGACTCCTTTTCAAGGAGTGCCATTACTGGTTGATGAACACCCTCTGTTTCATCCTTACCTGACAATCACAAGTCTGAAGGTAACTCCAGTTTGCTCTGGCAACTCCAGAGCTCTTTCTGCTTGAAGCTTCCTTTTCATTCTGGCTGCTTCTACTCTTCATTTTCTCCTTAGATTCTTTCCCCTAACCTCTGCACATGTCCAAAGGTCATTTTCTTCCTCACCTCCAGCACTGTGTTGCTTAATAGCCACCACTCCAGTCACTCTGGCCTCGCACTCCACTCCCTCCAAACCTGAAGACATCAAGTCTGAAGGTAACTCCACTTCAACTCCAGAAACTCCAGAGTTTCTGTTTCTTTTCTTCTTCTTCCTTTCCATTTTGGTTTTCCAAACTTGGGACCTGCATCACTCTTGTCTGCACTCTCCTTAAGAGCACCTCACAATGCACCCCTCTAATTTCTTCTTTTGTTTCTTTCCATTCGGTGCTGTCAACTCTGGCAGCATCCAGTCTGTTCCAGACCACTCCATTTCCTTCTATTTCCTCTGTTCTGTTTCCAGACTTGGGACCTCATTGCTCTTGTCTGCACTCTCTTTCTAGAGCATTTTCTAACACAATACTTCATCCTTTCTCCTTGTACCTCAAGACATTAGGTCTGGAGGTAACTCCATTCCAAGTCTGGTTTGCTCTGGCAACTCTGGACCTCTTTCCTTCCTTTTCTTTTTTTCTTCTTCCATTCTGTTCTCTGGATCTGGGACTTGTGTTGCCCTTGTCTGTGCTCCATTCTGGAGCATCCCCAGATGCATCCACTCTTTTCCCTGTCTGCTTTTATGACCTTATGACTTCCCCTCTGGGTCCATTCTGGACTATCTTATTTTCCCTCTGGGTCTACTCCAGACCACTCCACTTTAACTCTGATTTTGTCTTCTTGTGTCCATATCTTCTGTTTCTGACCACTTTGTGCTGTCGACTTCAGTGGCATCTGGTCCATTCTAGGCTACCCCATTATCCTTTTTGTTCTTTTCCTTCCCTTTGTTGGCCCTTCAGGCCTTCACCTCTGTCAACTCTGACTACTCTGATGAACTCCAGTTCACTCTGGACCATTTGTCTCCTTTTCTCCTCCTTTGGGAAATCCACCTCTGTGGCCTTTGTGCCAAACCTCTTTGGGTTCTCTGATGTTTGTTTAGTATAGGACATTGTGCGCTTGCCCACTAAATGATCCATTGATCATTTGGTTTAAGAAGCTGCAACTTTGTCTAATGTACTCTTACAGATTGAATGCCAAACCCCCACACTCCAGGACTCCATCTGGAAATTTAATCCTTGGAGTTGCACCTCCAGAATTTGCCCAAGGCTTTGGGCCTTCTGTGGTCATTGTCTGCAGACCTCTGACCAGCTTCATCCAGATTTCTCCCCGCATTAAGGACTGACCAATGATTTGTCCCATTTAGCTCTCTGCCATCCCTGGCATTTCTTATAGTTCATCATTGTTGTCTTTGTTGTTCTTTCATCTAGGTCTCTGACCTTTGCAGTCTTGTCCTGTGGACCTCCGACAAGCTTTGTTCCAGACACCTCTCCCCACACTTAGGACTGACCAAGATTGTCCTTGGCCCTCTGCCAACTCCGGCATCATTTTTTCTCTCAGGACTATTCTCCTTTCTGTCCCATCTGTTCATTTCTGCTTTCATTCTCCTTTTATCTCTTCCATTTCTGTTTTTCTTTCCACTTTGTTACATCCACCTTACTCTGAATTACTCCAGAGTTACCTCCAATTATCTCTGCTTCAACTCTGATATTTTTCTTTTCCCTTCACATCTGTTTCATTTTTACCTATGTACTCTGTGGTCAGCATTCTTAGGTTTCTCTTGGGCCTTGAGGGCTTGGCCTTAAAGGGGAGGCACCACTCATTAGCACCTCACCCTATCACCTCTGTCCATTAACTCTGGTGCACCTATCACACACCCAATGACCTCCATTCAAACCTCCGAAATCTCCACCACTCTGGAGTTACCACTCTGGACCCCCTCACCTCAACTCTGTCTTCACCTCTGGTACCATCAAGGTACACCTCCATCCGACCCCTCCAAGGGCCATCAGCTCTCCCACCTGTCCTCCAGTCTATTTTCCAGGGCCTACAGGTTCTCTCTGTCTTCCAGACTATTTGGTACCCTAGTGGTACACCTCCGTTTGCACTCCAGCCTCCTCCGGAGTTGTATTCATTCAGTTCCCCTGTTTCTCTGTTTTCATTTACTTCTCTCTTCAGTCTGGACTAATTGCTTTTTCATTGCCTTTCAGTCCTTTTCCATTTTCTCTTCAAGCGCTCCAGTACTAGTCATACTCCTCAGCATTCACCTCCAATACCTCTGGTTGTTGGCAACCTAATCCACTTAAGGCTTTGGTCACCACACTAATAGGCTTGCTAGTAGAATCAAGAGGATGAGGGATATCAACCAGGACTTGACTGAAGTCCAATTGTTGATGACATTAAGTTTATATACATACAAGTGTGTTTAGGGTAGGTCAGAGATAGCTGACTAAGTACTACGTCATTAGTGATGTCATAGGTCTAGACTAATGGAGATTAAACAAGCATGTTAGATAAGGGTCTAGAGCAAGTGTGATTGAAGTGAAAGGTTTGACCTAGACTTGGTCAGGTGACATGTCCCACAGTCATGTGATAGTGGTCATGTGACTTGATAAGATAAGTGGAGAAATCATAACATTATCCCCCTCCTATGAATCACATTCCAGGCGATTGAAGGGAACCTGGGAGGGTTCTGTCACATTTGAATAAGAAGAGAAAAGAGTATTGAAGTCCATTTGAAGTATTCTCAACTTCTGAGGTGCTGAAGGGTTGGATAAATAAAAGTCAGCAATTGCTTCCTTAGCATTTGCCAAGTGGCTCTGAGGTTCCCACATGCGGTCTTCCTCATCATAGCCTTTCCAGTGGACTAGAAATTCCAGAGATCATTCCTTAAGCCAAGAGTTTACAATGTACTTGACTTTGAACTCAGGAATTCCTTCTTGTGTGCCCACAACAGGTCCTGGGGCAACTACAGGTTGGTTTTCAAGATGTTCTTTGTATGGTTTAACTCTTGAAACATTTATGGTTGGGTGGATTTGCAGGGTGGAAGGGAGTTTCAGTGTAACAGTGTTAGGGCCTGCAAATGAGAGGATTTCGTAAGGGCCAATCCATCACTCTGTGAGCTTTTTGGATGCCCAATTGAGTTTAATGTTCTCAGTTGATAGCCAGACTTTGTCTCCAACTACCATTTCTGGAACCTTGGTGCAGTGCTTATCTGCTTGCTTTTTCATGGATTATTGAGCTTTTTCAAGTGAAGCTTTAGCTTGCTCAAGTGTATTGGAGAAATCCTGTGCAAAAGCCAAGGATGTCTCATTCTTAGTGGTAATGGGTTCTATTCCCATTCTTGGTTCGTAGGTTTTGGCAACCTTGAACAGGGTTTTCTTAGTGGAGGAGTGTTGGTGATTATTATATGAGAATTGTGCCAATGGGAGCCACTCCACCCATTTATCTTGTTTCTCAGCTGTGAACAGTCTGAGATACTGTTGAAGGTCTCTGTTGACCCTTTCCGTCTGACTGTCCATTTGTGGGTGAAATGCAGTTGACATATTAAGGTCTATTTTAAGCATTTTGCCTAAGTCCTTCATTACTTGTGAAGTGAATTGGGGTCCTCTATCTGAGATTATGGACTATGGGAGACCATGGTGCTTTCATACATGGTCTCTGTATAGTTTGGCTGTACCAAAAGCTGTTATTGTCTTGTTGGTAGGAATAAATTCTACCTCTTTTGAGAATCGATCTACCACAACTAGTACAGAGTCGTAGGTATTTGAAGTGGGGAGGTCGGTAATGAAGTCCGTGGATATGTTTTTCCATGAACCTTCTGGGATTGGGTTCAGAATTAGTTCTCCCTTGGGTGCTTTATTTTCTGGCTTCATTTGTGCACATCTGTTGCACCTTGAATAGTATTCCTTGACTTGGGCTCAAAGGCCATTCCATTGGAAATATCATTCAATTATTTGCCAGGTTTTCTCGAGAATTGTGGTATAAGGTGATGATGTCTTGGTGCAAGTTTTCCTTAGGAGGAACAAAGATTCTGTCACCAAGATACAGAATTCCATCTTTATTTAGAAGGTTGGGTTTATCCAAGTCCTTCCATTGTTCTTGTGCTTCGACGATTCTTTCGAGGAGTTTTCTTTCTTCTCCTTTGATTGTGAAACCTTGCCTTGTTTGTATCCGTACTCTGTTTTCAGGGATCATTTGTATGCCTTTTTTGTCACCAATGGTGTGATCCTTTCATTGAGAGAGAGCATCAGCTTTTCCCATTTGGGACCCTGGTTTATTTACTAGGACATAATTGAATTGAAAGCCATTGTGACCATCTTGCTTGTTGACAATTTAAATCTTGTTTTGTCATGAAGTACCAGAGGTTGGCATGATCCGTCCAGACTTCGAATTCTCCTGCCCCCTCAAGGTAATGCCACCATTGTTCAAGTGCCAGAATAATGGCCAGCATTTCCTTATCAGCTATTGGGTAATTTCTCTGCTTGGGGGTCATCAAGGCAGAGGAGAATGTAACAGGGTGCCACTTGTCATCTTGTTTGATGGAGAGAACCATGCCTGTGGCAAAGTCTGAGGCGTTAGTTTCTAGGCAAAACTTGCAATTGTTATCGGAATAAGTGAAAATCGGTGCAGTGGTAAATGCCTTCTTTAGAGTATTAAAGGCGTCTTGTTCCTGGGGTCCCCACTGCCAGGGTTGGTCTTTCTTTGTCAAGTCATTCAAGGGGTGGGAGACTTTTGAAAAGTCCTGAATGAATTGTCTGTAGTAATTGGCGAGTCCAAGGAAACTTCAGACTCCTTTGACATTTTTGGGTGTGGGCCACTTGAGGATGGCTTCTATCTTTCCTTTTTCCATTTTTATTCCCTCGGTATTATGTAACTATCATCCTGAGGAATTTGACTTCCTTTTGCTTAAAAAAGCATTTTTCAGGTTTTAGAAACAAGTCATGTTCCTTTAACCTCTAGAAGACTTCTTTGACAATCCTGTCATGTTCGGCTTTGTCATCTGTCTTGGTGAAAATCATTATGTTGTCAATATAGACTATGACAACACCATCTAAATCAGCAAAGATTTCGTTCATCATTTGCTGAAAAGATGCAGGGGCATTGCATTGTCCAAAGAACATGACCAGTGGTTCATATGCTCCAGAGTGTGAGATGAAGGCTGCCTTCCATTCATCTCCCTCTTTTATTCTTATATTATTATAGCCCCATCGAAGATCTAATTTTGTAAAGAGCTTTGCCCCTTGGAGCTTATCCACTAATTGACTTATAAGTGGTAAGGGGTAGTTGTTCTTGATGGTCCAGTCATTGAGGTATCTGTAATCTTGGACCAATTGCTTCTTTCCATCCTTCTTTGGGATGAAGAAGACAGGGGATATCTGAGGGGACCTTGACGGTCAAATATACCCTTTTCAGGTTTGTTCTTCAATGAAACTCTTTAGTTCTTCCATCTCATCCTTACTCATTGGGAATATTTTTGCCTTTTTGAGTTGAAAGCCAGGCTTCAGCTTTATCTCATGATCCCAGGGTTTCTGTAGTGGGAGTCTTTCTGATTCCTTTTTACTGAATATGTCGAGAAAGTGATGGTACTCTGAAGGAACCATTTCTTCTAAGGTCAGTTCCTTTTCTTTTGGCTTTTCTAGACTTTTGATGAATCAGTGCACAGTTGAAGTGTGTTTCAATTCTTCTTTTTCTTCTTTGGCCAGTTGAGTACCTTGGTCCAAAAGCATATAGCAGGACCTTGGGCATCTCATCATTTTCACTTCTCCTTTTATCCAGTCTATGGTTGGGTTATGTTTCGCCAACCAGGTATACCCAAGGATCATATTGTTTTTGCCTAAGTTGGTAACTTCCGTGACTAGGCGTTCGCGGTGTCCTTGGTAGTTGAGAATTATTTTGGCCTTGTATATGACACTTCCAGCTGAGTTCTTAGTTCCATCAACATTAAAGACTGGGATTTCCCGATCTAGTTTCTCTAGGGGAAATTTGACTTGTTCTGCCCATTTTTGGTCTATAAAGACTCTGTTCGCTCCACTATCCAATAGGGCTTTGCACTGGTGTCTTTTGTGCTTGGTAGTGGGGTGTGCAATAGAGATGTCCATCAGGATCTCTTGTTGCACCTTGGTGTTTCATATGAGGATTTGTTCTGGGAAACTATCCTCATAAATATCTTTTTCTTTTTCTTTGACCAAATTAAGCCTGCATTCCCGTGCAGCAAGCTCCTTTTGGGGAGATCCAGTCTCAGTTGGTAAGTGTACTCTATAGATAGGTGATTCTGGTTCAGAGTCTGATGAGTAACATGTGGAAGAGTCTGACTCGGTTTCATAATCTTGTCCATATTGTACATATGCAGAGAGAGAGGAGAAACTATTTTTTGTGTTTAAAGTGTTTTCTTTCGGCTTCTGAGGTCCCAGATTCCTCAGTTGCCATAGCCTTTTCCCTGCTTCTTCATTTCTGTATTGTGAAGATTGAAGAGGTAGGCTTTCATAGCATTAAAGTCCATTCCTTTTATTGCCTTTTCTCCAGGTGCTTCCTTCTTCTTTTCTTCTTCCTTCTTTCCTTCATTCATTGCCCTTACTTGTGGGCATTGTCCTCCTCTGATGTTCTTCTTTCTACAATCCATTTTGTGTCTTCCTCCCAGGAATTTACACTCTGTACACTCTCTCTTGGGATCTTTGCAATCCCGGGCGAAATAACCATCTTTACTACAGTTGAAGCAGGTATTTTTCTTCATGACTGCTCCTGTAACGGTCTTGGCATATCGAGTTACGCTCACTAGTCTATCTCCTATCCGCCGGCCCAAGGGAGGCACTCATGAAGAGGCTCAATGTCCTTAGGTGGATTGAGATGTTGACATACTTGTGTACTCCTCTGAGTACCCTTAGTTGGCAGGGTGATCCTTCCTGGATTGGCCAACAGCTGAGTCCTTCTTGGACGACAAGTATGTACTCCTCTGAGTACGACCGACTCCCTCTGCAAGGAATGAGGAGCGAAGCGACCAGCTACAACGAGTAGCGAGCTTTAGTGAGCACGAGTTGATAAACCAAAGAATGAGTTAAGAACTGGCTAAGGTTCCTAGGTACATGAACCGAAGCCTTAAATAGAGTCTAACTACTGCTGAGTAAGCGGATGATCAAAAGATGGAGGCTAAGTATCAAGATGGTAGTTTGGGAAACGCATCACCCAACAGAGAGATGGTGATGTAGGAGATAGGGTCCAAAAGATGATCAAAGATGGGAGCTGAGAAGGCGAAGCTATAGTAACAGGATCAGTCGGATGTCATCCGAATACAGGATGACTAAGTATGGAATGTGGACTTCCCGTGTGATCGGTCCCTCCCAAATGCAAAGGAAGAAAATAAGGAGGAGGTGACCTGAGAGAAAGAAAACCGTAACAGCTCCTATGTCCATCGGTTGCCCTCTCCCTCCATAGGTTCAGGCTTGTCCTTCTCTGTAGTTATTTTGGTATTGTCCTGACAAAGAGCCTTCCTTCCCTCAAAGGGTGAATGACTCCATTCTGGTTCCTTGGGTGGTGAGAGAGTCCAGGTATTCTTGTATGGTGTCCTTTCTTCCTCCGTTGTAGAAGATCTGACGCATTAGATCTTTGTTTACTGCTTTCTCAAGGAGTCTCACATCATTGGGATCTGCCTCAGCTGGGTTTCCTTTCATGTCATAATGGTGTCCCAGCCATCGAGTAAGAAAATCTTGGATTGTTTCATTTTTGTACTGTTGGCACCTTTCTAACTTCATGTGTGCCTTGTCAATTTTGTTTATTGCTTTGAATCACTGGTCCATCACATTCCAGAGTGATTCTACTGTGGGCCATAGAGCGTCTCCTTCCATGAACCTAGTTAGATATTGTTGAGCCCACTGCTCTGCTCTATGGTTATCCTTCTCTTCTCCTTTTGGTCCTACCCTAGTGAGGATAGTGACTACTTTGTCTTTATTGGTTACAAATGTTTCCTGGTTTCCGTCCAAGTACAATTGTATTCTAATTTTCCAACTGTCATATTTGGTTTTTGACCCATCGAATCTTCCTGGGTCAGGAACTGTTTCTACCTTTTTACTTATCTTGACCTCTGTGGTTCTCATCTCTTTCACCCCACTGGCTCTTTGCAACGTCCTCAGCTGGTCTTTTAGGTTGTTGATTTGTTCAACCAGCTCTGCGATGTGTTTGGTGGTTGTCATTGGTTTGGGATCTGGTGCAGGTGGAGATTGGGAGTTCTGGCTGGGGGATGAGGGCCGGTCTTCTGAGAGGTCTTGCAATGAGTT
Organism: Nevesoporus exiguus; assembly: GCA_038089155.1. NCBI lineage: Eukaryota > Fungi > Basidiomycota > Agaricomycetes > Boletales > Boletaceae > Nevesoporus > Nevesoporus exiguus. The sequence continues at coordinate 11,333 of JBBPKI010000783.1, forward strand.
GTCAGTCTTGGAGTCAACATGGGGGTACAGGTTCCTGTATGGGTGCTGCGATGTGGTGGATTTCTTGTTGAACTGGTGCTAGTTCTGGTTCTGGCATCAGAGAGAGGGAGGGCATGTGAAGATTTCTTAGGTTATTTAGCCTTTCTTGTAACTCTTCTAGGAGTTCAATGCCTTGTCTGAGATGGGGGTGGTGGTCGTGGAGTTGTACCTGTAAGACCCTGGCTCAGAATGCTAGAGCTTGGTCTTGCAGGATCCCATGTGCTTGGAGTAAGAACTCGTCAAAGGGTTCTCCCTCTCTGATGTGGTCTAGTAGATAAGGGAGGAAATCAATGTCTTCGAAGATATTGACTAGTGGGACTGGTGTGGGAGTGTGGTACAAATCTCCATTTTGTGGGTAGTAGTGTTTCCACTCTTGTTCTTGTCTTCTTTGGATATTGCTATAAGGGGTGGACTAATGTCGTCTGATTGGGTCTTCTGAGAGGACTCTTTCATCAGGGGTAGATCCTCTTGTCTGTGCTAGATTGCTGTTCCAAAGGTGATACCTCCCAGTTTGGTCGATGTAACCATTGTTTGAATTGAAGGAAAACTCTCTTTGGTATTTGTAATTGTTTCCAAAGATGGTTTCTTCAGAGGGGAGGCAAACCTTGACTTCCTCAGACTTGGCAAGGTCTCTTGGAAACATTCATATGAAAAGGAAAAGAAGTGTGGACCTTTGTCAACACCAACTTCTACTCAATCAGGACAATAGCCTCCATGATTTGAGTCTTCAAAAACATATTTGTAAGTGGGCTGGTGGGCACAAGACTGCTCTTTCACCAGTAGACCACTGCATACTAGTAATACTAGAAGTAATGTGCCTCACATGGACACAAGCCTAAGCTCCTTCAAAATAAAGCATGTGGAGGCAGTTTTTAAATCAATTAAGAGCTCTTGAGCTCACCCCTTGATGGCAACCTAAAGTCTAACTGACCTTCACCAGCGTATAGCCGGGGTATATGTAAAAGGTAATGGGAGCGCAAATGCACGTGAAATGTGAAGAGTGGTAGGTAACAAGAGATTCCCTTTGTCCCTAGGGTCCGGGGTTGTCGTGAATAATGGCAAGGTAATGAGATGAGTGTGGTGTGGAAAGTGAGGATAGTCAAGTCCTAATGTTGGCAACCTAATCCATTTAAGGCTTTGGTCACCACACTAATAGGCTTGCTAGTAGAATCAAGAGGATGAGGGATATCAACCAGGACTTGACTGAAGTCTGGTCATTGATGACATTGGGTTTATATACATACAAGCATGTTTAGGGTAGGTCAAAGATAGCTGACTAAGTACTACGTAATTAGTGATGTCATAGGTCTAGACTAACGGAGATTAAACAAGCATGTTAGATAAGGGTCTAGAGCAAGTGTGATTGAAGTGAAAGGGTTTGACCTAGACTTGGTCAGGTGACATGTCCCATGGTCATGTGATAGTGGTCATGTGACTTGATAAGATAAGCAGAGAAATCATAACACTGGTCTGACTCTGGACCACTCTGTTCTACATTATGATTCCATTGCTTTTGACTGCTTTCAGGTCCTTTGGTTGTCATTTTGTTTTTCCTCTGGACTTTCGCCAACTCTGGTGTTTTCTTTCACCCTCTGTGTAGTTGAGCCTGATTTCTCATCTTCCTGCAACTTCACTTACCCCCAGTATCCTGTGTACAACTCTGGATAACTCTGGTTTTCCTCTGTTTTCATCGTCATCTTTATGTATATCCATTCTGGTCTCTCTTTGTCTACTCTGTATCTTTCATTACCTCTGTTCACTCCTTCCACCTTCTGCCTTCCTTCGGTGCATTCCTGTGCGCCCTTTGTTCCCCTCTGACACATTCATGTGCCCCTCCATTTCCCTCTGTTACTCTGGCTTAACTCCAGTGTAACTCCAGATTTTCTCCAGTTTACTTTGTTTATTTCTGCACTCTGTCTTCCACTTTTCCATTCTGGACTTGTTCCATTTTCCTTTGTGAACTCTGGCCTTACTCCGGCTTTACACCCTCTTGGGTACATTATGTACCTTTATCTTCTCTGTTTCCAGGACCATTCAGTACCTGGCAAACACCTCCATTTCTCTGGCCTGTTTTGGGCATCTTTGAGCCCTTTCTGGAGCCCTCTGACTTTTTATCTCTACTTCTGTTTCTATCTCTGTACTTACATCTCCATTCCTTTTCCATTTCACTCTGTTACCTTACTCTGAACTCCAGTATGAACTCTGTACAACTCCAGTCCTTTCCTTGGATCTTCATCCTCTGTCCTTCCTGGCACCATCTGGTGCTCTCTGCTCCCTGGCCCTCTCCAGGCACCTCCAACCCCCTTCCAGGGTTCTCTGTCTTCTTTTTTCTCTGTATCTGTTTCCCCTCCATTTCTTTGGCTCTGTCTATGTTTCAGTTTTCATTTCTTGTTTCCTCCAATCCTATTTTCTCTCTGTTTTCATCTTCTCCAGTGTCCAGCCACCCCTGCATGCCCTCCACTGCCACTCCACACACCCTGCCATCTCTGGCATCTGTTCCACTCTGCTTGTGCATCCTCTGTGCTCTCCAAATCCACCTTGTGCACCATCCGAATCCATCCTCTGTCAGAACTTGTGCCAAAGACACACCTTGACCCCTTTTGTGCTGAGGCTTGGAGCCTCCTTTTTGGAGTTAGCATATTATCAGTCGCAGGACTTCGAGTCTTCCAGCTGGTCTGGACGATTCTTCATCACTCTGAACTCCGTGTGGCACTCTTTCTTGGACTTGGCCCAGTAAGCACCTCTGTTATCACCTCCATCAGTGTATCCTTTCCAAAGAAGCTTGACCACTTTCCTGGATTGGCTCTGCACTGAATCTCTGCTTACTCTAGGCCTTGAGGGCTTGGCCTTAAAGGGGAGGCACTGTCATATCCATGATATCCCATCCATCTCCACTCCCTCTGGCCCCATCTCTGACCAACTCCAGTCACCTCTGCTGCCCTCAGTCCACCTCTGCTTCCTCTATGCTCAGAGCTCTGCTTCTCTGCTCTGGACCAAGGCTGTGCTCACACAGGGACTCGGCTATCCTCAGACCTGGTTATCATTCCATACATTTTAGTTGTACATCTCTTTGCTTCCCTCATCCCTTCTTGGTCCCTTATGGACCCTTGATATTATCTCACTCATTCCCTGACATCCTTGATGTCCCTATTTACCCTCTAGCATAAAACCCTCTGTACCTCTGTTGTGTATCCCTTAGCATGAATATTGACTTAATTCCCACTCTCTTAATTCTTGTCACTGTAGAAACTTAAATGTGCCTGTATGTGAGGCAAAAGAAAGGTGTGGGGTGATATGTTTGTCCCAGGGAGTTGCAAGGCAATGCCAAATGGCCAGAAATGGGATAAGAAATGGACAAGAAAGAGCGTACCACCAGTGTGGACAACTCCTATGGGGACCTTCTTCAAAAGGAATCAGGTTCCGGATTTCCAATGTATTCTTGGACTTCTGTGCACAATGCAGACAGTGAGGGAGGACTAGGACCAGGCGTTCAGGCTTATACTGGGCATACTAACACAGAGGAGAGAAACTGTATTGGATAAGTAGTGACATGCCTATGTAGTGCTCAACTAACATAAAACAATGTCAAATATGTAAAAATAGCCAAACTGGCCCAAAACAATGTAAACTGGTCGCAAACAAACATACCCAGACATCAGAGTACCAGGAAACATCACCAGGAAGTGATCCCGGCTGGTATAAACCAACTCCGGCCGGTTTCTGCACAACCTGGTCATGTAGGGGATTGATCCCAACTGGAAATGTACCAGGAAGTCATCTGGTCTACTGGGATAGCATTGGGACGACCAGAATAACATCAGATGAGGTGTGATGTCGTCGGATGTCCTATAAATCAGGAATACAAATGTAGGGAACAACAGTTCTCTACATCACAATCCCCTCCTCCTCTGTTACGGAGCATGTCCTTCTGGACTGCAGACGACAAAAGCTCTTTGCGAGGAGGCACTCATGAAGAGGCACAATATCTCACAATGAGCAAAGAGGCAAGAGGGAATGGTTTAGGCGACCATTCAGGCAAAGACAAGTCCAGATAAGAGGAGGTGGGATTGCACAGGTTTAGCTTGAGTTACAAGCGAAGTAGGTCTACTACTTTATAGTCCTATAATGTGCACACGGACCAACTAAAGGGCAGGCATAGAAGGAAGGAGAAGGTAATTGAAGGAAAACAAGATAGGAAAGAAGTGTTAAGACTGGGTGAGTGGACTACGACAGCATGCGAGAGAATGCTGTTAGGAGAGATTGTCCAATCAGAGATAACTATGTGAGAACAGAGACAGTGAAGGAGTAATTGAACTCGTCCAGCGAGAAGGTTACAAGGAATCGCAAGTATTTAGCATGCGGGTGCAGATACATGAATGAGATGCGTTCGGAGACAAGGAGGAGGCCAGGGTGAAGCAAAAATATTGTAACAGTACCCCCTTCGTAGCTTCACAGCGCCACTGCGTTCCTAAGCTCCAGAGGAATCCTCACCATTGAATACCAACTGCTCGTCATTAAAGTCCTCAGAAGTAAAGGGGCAGTTTGGGACGGTGTGTCCAACAGCTCCACAAAGGCCACATCAGAGGGATGGGCATGCTTTGGCCACGTGGCCCCAGCGATTGCATACAGTGCAATGGAAGGTGAGGCAGCAGGAGGCTGGATGTCCTGGGGCGTAGAGGGAACAGTGGGGACACCTATACTGTGGACAGCTCCATATCATCTGCAGATGTAACACCTGTGTCCAGAGAGATCCATGGCGGCAAGGTGGGCTTGGACGTCTGTGGGGATGGGGAGGACTCAAGTGGGGGAAGAGAGTATGGTAATACCCGTGGGGAGGTCTCGGACGCGGACATTGGATGGTAGAGATAGGCCGGGCGGTGGTGCAGCAGATGGTAAGGAGATGTGAACCAGCAGTGGGTTTTCCGGAGTGGTAGGACGAGTAGGAGGTGGGAATTCCTGGGAGGCATGCAGGACATCGTTGTCTAAATAATCGTCAAGATCCGTCTCATTTAAAGAGAAAAGGATCGCCTGTGGGAAATCTCCCAAGGCACCAGGAGGGAAGGCGGAGATGATCCTTCCAAACTGGTGATGATCCATCAGATCTAAGGCACGAAGGTGGAGTTGATCAAGCATGGCAGCTTGTGTGGTGGCGAAGTTGGGGTTTGGAGATAAAAGTCTCGGCGAATTACTAAACGACCAAAGGGAACAAGTTTGATGGAAGAATAAAATGGCCTCCAAAAGAGGAAGTGAACGTCTAAAAAGGGGAACACTTTCAGTGATGGTTAAGAGCTGAGGATAGTCTAAAACGTGGGCATAAATGGCGAGTCGTTGAAAGCGAGGTAAGGTAGCTGGATAAAGACGTTCCAGGGCCCAGTCAGGGATGTCTCTTCGATGCAAGTGCAGAGGGGAGATGGAAACCCGTGGAGTTTGCACAGCAGCGGAGGGGGATCTAGGGACATCAGGGGAGCTAGGGCGGTGGGGTGGCAATGAAGTGGTAAGCGAAGTTGGTGAAGTGATAGAAGTCATGACTCAGGCATGATGTGGTGCAGTAGTTGGTGGTATGGAGACAAGGATGATGATGAGTATAGTGATAATAGCAGCGAGGGAGATGGTGGCAAAGATTGCAGCGATTATGAGAATCTGATGAGGGGTGAGCATTATCGCTCAAGAGGAGAGAGAGCTCTTATATTGTCTGAGGAGGGCGGAAGCGTGATGAAGGTTTCGTTCGGGTTCCCATGTATTTTCCAATGTGGGATATCCTTTCCACTTGATTAGGTACTGGCAGCAATGAGCAGAACCCCGATGAGAGAGTATGGTCTTAATTTCATATTCTTCTTCACCATCAATAAGATCTGGTGGCGCAGGAATGAAGTTTGGGCTGTGCTTTGGTGTGGTCTGATAGGAGGATAAGAGGGAGGCATGGAAAATGTTATGGATGTGCCATATGGAAGGTAATTTCAGCTGATACGCCACAGGGGAGAGTACCTTAGTAATCTCAAAGGGTCCTTCCCTTTTTGGAGCAAGCTTCTTTGATGGTTACCTGAGCTTAAGGTTCATCGCTTCGAGCCAGACCTTGTCTCCCACTTTCCATGGTGTGAACTTTGTGGTGAGTCTCTCTTTCATGAGCAGTTGAGCGGTGGAATGAGCAGCCAGTGCTTCTTTCCGCGCTTCCACAAGAGTAGTAAGTCGGTCTTCCACTGAGGGAATGAAAGACTTTCCTAATGGAGGATAAGCTCTAGGTTCATATCCCATCATGAGGTAGTACGGTGATTGGTGGGTGGATGAATGTGCTGCAGAGTTGTGGGAGAACTCTGCAGTCGGAAGTAAGGTACTCCAGGTACCAGGGCATCCTTGGCAAAAGATCTGAAGATAAACTTCGAGCTCCTGATTGGCTCTCTCAGTTTGGCCATCAGTCTGTGGATGGTATGCAGAGGAGAGTTTTATATCATATTGGAGGAGTCTAGCTAGCTCCTTAGCGAAGGAGGAGGCGAACTGAGGTCCTCTATCAGAGATGCAGGAGTCATGAAGTCCAAATCTAGGGAAGA
>JBBPKI010000784.1:0-17907 GCA_038089155.1 Nevesoporus exiguus
CCTGGACTCCATGATGAAGGCATGTAGGTGCTTGATGAGGAGTTGGTATAAGAATCTGTGTCGTCTATATCGCAGTGAGCGAGACATGGAAAGGTGGCGGGACGAGATGACCTACGGGTTGGGTGTCTGTCTGATCAGAAGTAAGAGGTTTGCTGTTATAGATTCGGGATTCTCTGGCAGCTAGCCCATCAAAGTGAGCGGATGACCTGTGAGGACCGTAAAATCAAACCGGTAGAGGAAAGCTTGGCGGAGATATTCCATTAGAAACGGCAGCCTGGACACTGCCTTGCGACTGAGCGAAGTCCCCATGAGGCATGCTGACTGGCTGTAGTGTGGATGAGAGGGGGCTTAAGACTATAACTCATTTTATACCAGCTCACACGCCACTATGTGCCCCAACCTTGAACGGGCCACACTGGTTATGGTTATACCGGCCTTGTAAAATGAATCAGTCTCATTGGCGGATACGGCGGAAAATTCGTGTTTCCGCTATCGTATGTAGGATCCTGCTAGGAGTCTTTCACCCATTGCTGGCGATTATTGCCGATGCCGTCTGTCTTTGGAACAAGTAACAATGCTGCCCTACCGTATTAGACGCGGGCATTCCCACCAAACCGGTCAAATCGGTTGGATAACGGAACAGCCCCTTAAACATTGCAGGTACTGAGCGCGGCGTTCTTGATGTGCACAGCCAATCGATTTGGCTGCTATCGCATACATGGCGTCTCTCTGGATGCGCGCCAGACTGCTACTCGCGACCGCCTCGCCCCTTTTTCGTGCCCTCGAAGTCAGAGTTAAGGCAAGTGAGATTGTTGTTGACCGTCATAGCATCCACCGCAATCGACCAACGAGATCCGTGACATGGACATTTGAGCGCCGCACTATGCCCCATTTTCGTGGTGGGAGCTGTGTTCGCCGATGGAGAGGTATCCGTCTGCAGTGTCCTCGCCGCTTCCCGACCGTTCAAGCGCGAGACCGCTTAAGAGCAGTCTAGAGGGGTGTAGAGAGAAACGTTGGCCATCAGGGATTTGATAGAGGTTCTTGGACATGTGCTCCAGGGCACGCGTCAAGTTTGACTCCGAGAATACCTTGACCATATGGCATTGGCTGACAGCCACTGATGAGAGTACAGTCTAAAAGGAAACCGAGCCGGAAACGACTGGAAAAGCGAAGGCTGATACCGTGCTCGCTAACGTTCGACCCCCCAGTATACTTTGTGGACAGTAAATGATGCATGTCGGGCTAAGGAGGGAATGGTGATGTACCTCCAAGCTGACCTCGCTCACCAGAGTACGGCTGTCGGATGATCCCTTCGGAGTCGCTCTTGCTGCGAACGAAAAGCCCGGAGGGGTCTGCGTCGTCGGTGTCTCCAGAAAGAACGGGCTCGTTGCTTGTCACCAGGAAGGCGGGCACCAACTTTGGCGGATCACTTAGCGGAACTTAGCCTCACGATTGGTGTGGACCCCGACTTTATATCATACGTTTGAAGCGGGTTGCCTTCGCCAGAACTATTGACGAATGAAAGAGTATACAGGTTCACCGAACAAGACACGTAAATTCATGTGCTTACCTCCTACGATTCAATGCAAGGTGGAGAGTGAGGTAGACGGGTTACCGCAGGCGTGCGCTACGACTGTGTTCCTGGAGTCAGGGAATCTCGCTGGGACATTGTATACCTGTCAAGGCACCTCGTTTCAACCAAGATTGATATTAAATGAGTGAACACAGGCGGAAGAATAAAAAAGTGCACGCGTGCTCTACGATAGGTGTCCTCTAAGTAGTAGGGCTGCACTGTGACAGTACGGATAACTCCGTGAGTCACTCAGGCTGCAATAGTTTACCCTGACCACAACCATTCGCGCCGTTCAGATGAACTCGACTACCAACCACTTCCTAGAGACAGGGAGTTGCTAAGGGCAGAACGCCTAACAGTGACCACAACGGGTATGCACGACCTTCTGCGTGGGGTAACCGGAAAGTTTCTTATGGAGAGCCCCATGACGATCAGTGTGAGTAGCGACTACGTACTAGTCCTGAGAGCTAATTAGTAGACCGGATAGCCACCAGCTCTTCTCGTTCCCATGCAGGCAGCGGTGACGGCGCCAGAACTACCGGAACTAGCCGGAACCGCACCCTCCAGGTGCTTTCGTTGAGGCGACACAGATCCAGCGAACGGATGCCGTCGTACGAGTCACTGGGTGTACCGTTTGCATGGGCCCATGACACGAACGCAGCTTTATCTATATCAACATCGCACTCATACCCCCTCACCCATGACATAAATACCGCGGTGATAACCGTTCCCGTGTGTAACGGTATCTCCGTTTATGGATTCTGTCCACACTGACTCCATACGGTCCCAAGCCCAAGAAGAAGACGTGCTCATGCCATACCCGCATTGACTCAGCAGCCATCTCCGCCGCAACTGGTCCGCGGTCCCATTCGAACCAGCCGAGACCATGCGGCTCGATGATGGGTCCAAGGTGGGTCCATACGAAACCCAGCGGTTCATCAGCCGTCTCCACCGCAACGGGTTTGTAGCCCCATTTAAACCCTTCTTGCTTTCCGGCGGACCCGGGCTAGCAATGCCAAGTACCGTGACAGATGGCTGGTTCAACATCACTTCATGACGTATCTTTCGTGACCCTGTCTCAAGTTGTGCCTAATCCAATACTCTCAAGTTGCTTCAGGCAGCATGGACGTCTCCCCGACTATTCATCGCTGGGCTGCTTCCGCCATCGCCCTCATAGTCGTCAAGCTCACCATAGACAAGGCCCTGTCGATACGTGCAGCACTTGCAAGGACAAAGTACGTCTTCTGCATCTTCATCCCTGGATCAGGCAAAAATCAACTCCCACGCAGGGACTGCCCAGGCCGTATACCACTATGGCTCAGTCCGTTCTCCGTCTTCGCCATTGCACTAGGCATCACATTCCCTAGACCTGGCATGGGTGGATACTATGCGGGGAAGTTCTCTTGTATGTCTTCAACTCTTCTCGTATCGTCGCAAACTAGAAGATATCTAGTATACAGGAAATTCAGAGCCACTTCTTTTGCGTCGGTCGACCTTTCAAACTCTCAGCATGTGTTTTGGTTCGCAGATCCCGAAGCAATCAAACTCATCACTTCAGATCGACATACTTTCCAGAAAGATACCGCCCAGTATGAAATACTCAACTTTGGTGGAGGGAATCTTGTCAGTCTGGAAGGATCTGACTGGAAACGTCACCGTTCAGTTTCCATGTCTGCCTTCAACGAGGTAAGTGACCTCACACTTACACAGTTCGCCAGTACTTGTATAATCTTGTTCCAAGGCAAACGTTGCGCTGGTTTGGTCAGAAGCTCTGCGCGTGATGGATGAATGGTTTGAACAGCTCGATGATGCAAACGCCGGTGTCCCCCTGGATCTATTGTCGTCCATGACACATGTGCGAGGTAGAGCCTACAACATTCATGACATTGGGTTCAAATCTGTTTTAGATATCACTTCTTGTAATTGCTACGGCAATTTTCGGTAGGCGGGTGTCCTGGACCGCCGACCCGACAGCGAAGCCGCCTTCTGGTTTTAGGCTCACTTTTCGATCTGCGTTCATGGACTCTGTTCATAATGTTGTCTTCCGGGCATTGACCCCGGAATGGATTTATCAGCTCTCATCGCTGATCAGAGTACCTTTTATTTCTTCCCGCGCACTGCGGACCAAGCTTGCATTCGACGATTTGCGAATCCACATGCTGGACCTCATATCCTCCTCCCGGGCCGAGCTTACATCTGGTGAATACCCAGAGACCTCGATTACATCACTACTACGGAACCTCGTTGAGGCCAACATGAACCAGGACGGGGCCTCAAAGAAGCTGACCGAAGGAGAAATTCTCTCTAACGTATTTGTGAGTGAATAGTAGTATACACCCGGGGTTACTCAGGGACACCTTCATATAGGTTTTCCTTCTCGCGGGACATGGTCAGTTGCATCCTGATATGCTTATGTCAGCCCCAAAGTGACGTCCGCACAGAGACCACTGCTCATACCCTCTGCTTTATGCTGGTGTTACTGGCCCTTCACCCTGAATGTCAGGAAAAAATCCACGAAGAGGTCATACGTATATGGCCTGAAGATGACCTTGTCACAGAGTTAGCAGCAGTGAGCGTTTGTCATCTATCTCTCATGAACAAATTATCAATCAAGGTTCGGACAGAACCACAAAGAATACATGGACAGACTTGTCAGATCTCATGTTTTTTTGGCCGAGTTGACACAAACTGACGGTTTGTAAAGGAATATACTTTGGCGTGCATCCGCGAGACACTTCGTATGTTTCCTTCTGAACCGCGTATTTCGAAAGATGTGCAAGTGGATACTACTTTACCCGGCACTTATTTCATCCCTGGGTCGAAGGACAGCCCCTCTGTTGAGACAGGAAAGTTTACGATGGTCGTTCCGGCTGGGAGTCTCGTCTCCATAGATATATGGGCACTGCACATGAACCGTGAGTCATTTTGGACGAGCCCCGAGGACTAACACCTACTGCGTCTTACAGCCCTGTGTTGGGGAGAAGATGTCGCCGAGTTCAAACCGGAGCGATTCATCGACACAGAATCCTATCAGTGGCCGAGAAACGCATGCAAGTCCATAGTTTCACGGCCGTAGAGTTCACTCTACTCACGTTCTCCCCCTAGTCTTGCCATTCATGGCCGGTCCAAGGTCATGTATCGGTCAGCGATTTGCACTCGTGGAAATGGCCGGCATTCTTGCGAGTGTGGTCCGTCGGTACCAGATCCGAGTCCCAGATGACCTTGCGACGAAACCTCTCGAGGAGCAGAAGGAGAGGTTACTAAAGTGGACGAGCGGGATCTCGTTGACGCCGTTGAATGCACGCGTCAAGCTGTGTCGGCGGGTCTAGACGTTGGTTAAACGTACGTTTCCAGTGACTCTTACGTCTGTCGAACCGTGCCATGTCCCTGCTACGTTGATAATATATCGCCTTTGAAACCGTTTCCCCGTCCTTGTGTTCCATTAGTGTCGATTATTGTCCGCCATGGTGTAACCCTTGCAGCAACAATCGTTCGTACGGCAACGCCGATGTCATATGCCTGCTCATTCCTTACTGCCCTGATGCAGAGTTCATGCCAGTCCGCAAGATACACAAACTCTCTCATTCTGGACAACTTGACATTGTCTATTTCTTTAGCAGGCTAGCAATCCGTAACGTCTTAGCCTCGAACAAATTTGCCGAAGCCATGGCGCACGTGTTGATTTACATCGGTACATTGTACATTTGTTAGTTGATATACAGCTTGTGCCTCTTCGGGATGTTTCATCCAATACAGTACAAAACGGAACAGAGTCAAGAAGGGAGCGCACGTTGAGGAATGAAGCAGTATTGCGTTATCAATACAACGATCCTCGTGTTCGCGTCAATCGTTCAATCGTTCTTGGCTTTGGAATACATTTCCTCCGTTTCGCTAATGAGCTGCTGCCTGATGTTGCGCGATTGTTCTTCTGTGAGTAGGATGATGTCGTGCTTCAAAAGCTTGAACGACCCCCCCTTGGGAAATCCTCGTCTACGAGCCTCTGCATCATCATTTACTTCTTCCAGTTTCTGTCCAGGTTGAGACATGACCAACTAGAAAGCCTTCGCAAACGCGCAACACATACCACGAGGAGCGACTGCTTCGCTCCAAATACGGCGTCACTCGAAAGCCAAACATCCCCTTCAGGATAGAGTGACGTGATTAGCTTGTGGTAACCAGGGGCCTCTATTATCATATGCAAGTGGTTTGGACGCATGTTGTGGCGGCCTTGAGAGATCATCAATTCGCCAACGGGTCCCTTTAATCAGCGATCAACATACACCACAGATCAAAAGACGAAAGAGAACTCGCACGTCACCGGGAATAGGATAAGGAGGGGGATAAATGGCACGATACGAAAAGCTGCCATCTTTTGCGGTACGCAGCCGCCCACGACAGTCGGGGTGGGCCCTATCAGCATACTGCGTATCATAGAACCCTGTGGGCGGTGAGTACATGACGAGTGTAACCAATGACAGCCGCACCGTACTGATCAGCTTCCCAAGTTTCGATCACGGCATCGGCGATGGGCTCTCCCCCTGTTGTCAGGACCCGGCCCTCGACGAACATGTATTCTCCTTTGCCCTCGGATGCAATAGACCCGCCGAGTTCGACTGGGTGGTGTAGTGAGGGCGCAGTCTCATAAGTGTCCATAAATACTCACTGTCCTCTGCATCGTCAGTATGGAAAGGACCCAAGACACTGCTTTCCGTTGCACCGTGGGCGACAGGGTTGTTTAGAGCATCCACCAAGGCTGAAACGCCGAGCACGTCGGATAGTAGGATCATCTCCTGACGTAAAGGCGTGCAAGTCTGGCCAACACGGGTCAGGAACAGAATGGCAGTCATCCATTCCTCCGTAGTGAGGCTATGTGTCGAACGGTTTGACGTTGGCATTTGGCTCTGGAAGCGAGATGACGCACTTGGACTCCCTGATGAATGCATGTAGGTGCTTGACGAGAAGTTGGTATACGAATCTGAGCCGCCTAAATCGCAGTGAGCGAGGCACAGCAAGGTGATGGGATGATTTACGGGTTGGGAGTCTGTCCGATAAGAAGCTGGAGGTTTGCCGTTATGGTCTCATGGTTATCTGGCAGCTAGCCGGATCAAAGTAAACTGAGTGGACGACAATTGGTGCTGTAAGTCAACGAACCGGCAGAGGAAAGTTTGGTGGAGGTATCCCATTAGAGACGGCGGCTTCGACGTTATCCAGAGTCTGGCCAAAGTTGCCGTGAGGCATGTTAAATGGTGGTGTAGGAGAGAGGGCGTTTGAGGATGCTCGGTAGGATCGGATCTCCTTTTATATACCAGCTCACATGCTGGCAGTACGGTCCCATGGCACATGCCAGGTCATGAGCGCCTCTGGTCGCGACTAATGCGCCAGATTTATAAAAACGAAGATTGGTGAGCGTCACAGCGTCGCCTTATCTCACACAGGATCCCCACACACTTAGAGAGCCGCTGGTAGCTATCGCGTGTGCTATCTACCTTTGGGACAAGTAACGACTCGGTAGCTTGCCCTACTGTATTTGATGCGAGCATTCCCGCCAGATTCGGAACAAGTCGGTTTGGACGATGACCTGATGGAGGAACTCAAATCTCATACACCGTTCTGAACGCGGCCGCCCATACGGAGATGTTCCGTTCGTCTCTACCCCTTGTTGCAGCTCCAAGGAGAACGAATTCAGTTGTGTCCTCAAATAGTTCAAATCATTATCTGTCGGATCATGATGGAGAGACGCCCATGATAACTAGGTGGACCCGCCCGATGACCAATGATCAACTTTGATATGCTTCTCGTGGGATACCAGTATCTCGAAGAACATTCGTCAACTGCCTGCATTCCGATTGCTCCTGGTACAGTAGTCATCCCGACTACCCTAGCCGTACGCATAGCGCGGCAGTGCCTCAAAGCCGCCTCTGAGATCCGAGTCTTGATTCAAAGTATATCCGTATATTGCCCGCTACGGGTGAACCAGGGTGGCTGAATGAGGGCCCTCTGAGTCGAATTTCGCGAACACTTCGTGCCACAGTGCACTGGACTGTTGCTTCCGCCGGGTCGACGTTGTGACTGTCAAGCAAATGGTTGATTTCGCTTTAGCAAACGAATCTCATTGGACGAACGCGACGCGTCTGTTTGCAATTATTTGCACTACATTTCTAGGCTTGTGTCCTGCAAGCTTGGACGCGTCGAACGCCTTTGTGCGCCATTGTACTCACCCGCGTCCTCTTGACGCCTACACACACCCCGTCATCTGGAAAGTACCGGTCTTTAATGGGTATTTCAGGTCTACTTCCACTCCTCAAGTCCATCCAGGTCAACCAACATTTGTCCGAGTTCGCCGGTCAGACGTTGGCAGTCGACGCGTACGTTTGGCTGCATCGTGGTGTCTACGCCTGTGCCACCGAGCTTGCGACTGGAAAGAAGACGACCAAGTGAGTGCCCAGTTTTGTGGGCTTCCCTGCAGCTGTTGTCAGTCCGTGAATCCATGGTGCACATACGACTGACATGTTGGCATCTATTCAGGTATGTCGACTATGCTATGCATCGGCTTCGACTCCTGCGCCACCACAAGATACAGCCATACGTAGTTTTCGACGGCGGGCCGCTGCCTGCGAAGAAAGGGACGGAAAGCGAAAGGAAGCAGCGCAGAGAGGACAACCTCGCAAAAGCCAACGCTCTCTCTTCACAGGGCAAACACACTCAGGCTCGGGAGTTCTATGTTAAATGCGTCGATGTGACTCCGCAAATGGCATACCAACTCATCAAAGTAAGGTTTACCATCTCGTATCGTCGTCTGCTGACCTCTTTCGCTAGGTGCTTCAAGCAGAAGACATCCGATACGTGGTTGCACCCTACGAAGCTGATGCCCAGATGGCTTACTTGGAGCGGATTGGAATGGTTGATGGCATCATCACAGAGGATTCTGACCTGCTCGTCTTTGGTTGTCGCAAAGTCCTCCTTAAACTTGACTCGGTTTCAAGTACCGTCACATCTATATCCAGGGGCGACTTCGGGTCCGTAACGACCGCCGACGCAGGCATATCATTGCTGGGATGGACAGACTCTCAGTTTCGCGCCATGGCAATCCTCAGCGGCTGTGACTATCTTCCCAGTATACCTGGTGTGGGGTTAAAGACTGCGTGGACGCTGCTGAGAAAGTACCGCACCGTAGATCAGCTCGTGAAGGCCCTGAGACTGGGAGGGAAGAAATCCGTGCCAAAGGGTTATCTCGAGGCATTCAGCCTAGCTGAGAAGGTATTCTTGCACCAGCGAGTTTATTGCCCTTTGAACGAGAAACTCGTCTGCCTGACGGATATTGCCGCAGAGGACGTCATGGATGCCGATACGGAGGCATACATCGGAAGGTGGCGATCTCTTGCCTTGTTTCCGAGCATAGCTGATGACGATAATGCCAGTAACTTGGAACCTTCTTTAGCGAAAAAGATTGCAGACGGACACTTGGATCCGATCACACTCTTACCAATATTGGATATCAATCCGGGCTTTGTCCCTCGCGCGTTGAAGTCACCTCCGCTTCATTTCAATAATCTCAATCGCCCGAGTACCAACAAAGGCAAGGGAAAGGCTAAAGCAGACCAAGGGTCCATCGGCCTTTTGAATTTCTTCTGTAAGAAGCATGTTGGATCTTTCGTGCCGATCTGCCACTTACCGCACTAGCTCCTAAGCCCGGATTGGCACTCTGTCGCAGTAATTCAGCTCCCACGAGGAGACCGGGGGAAAAGAGCGGTAAAAGGACGCTTCATGACGTTTTAGATGACGACTTGACTACCAAACGGATCAAGACTGGGGGCACTGGCTCCGATGCGGGGCAGCGATCGCGCCCAAACGACACCCTTGCCGTAAGGCAGGAACTGGCATTTTTCGACGCAGACGAGTCACCTCAAACCCCAAGCTGCTCTGCTCTGCATTGTCGGGATAATATCACAACGCACGCGGCACACGAGAAGGAGAATATCAATCCTTCCCATCATCTTGAAGATGATCTAGACGAACCACCAGAGCCCATTCATCAAGAGGATGGGTATATGTCACCACCGCCTTCATATTTCCGATTATCTACTCCCGACCTCTCTTCTCCCATTGCACATCCATTCAGGACATTGCCACGGGTTCAGGAAAGCGTGGGCGATTTCGGTGCTGACATCATCTCGAGTCCTCTAACCACCAAGCGGCGTTCTTCGCGGTGTCGTAAACGCAGCGTGTCGCCGCGTGTAGCTGGTCCAGGGGAGTCGAAGAACATTCTTGTTCCTGGAACTCCTCCCCCTGTTGAAGCAGATTTTGATGGCCCCGACCTCAGGGACGTGCTTAGTATATGCTCAGCAGACGAGATCGAAGAACTTGAAGGCCTTGACGGGACCATGGCTCCCTCTCACGGGTCGAGTGCGGCTTCAATAAAGACAACGATATCAGAGGGCCTCCAGATGGATGGCCGTGCACGTGCAACTCGAATGCATGCTGTGGCAAATGGATGGTGGAACAAGTGGGCAATGAAAGGGGAGCCTCGCGTGACGCACGTGAGCGACCTCGTGGTTTGTTCATCAAGACACTGACCCTTGGCAGAAATTACCCATTCTTAGACGTCTTGAGACAACCGTGACCCCTGATGGAAGACAACCCGGACAGTCTCGGCCATGGTCTGCGCCGCCAAGGCCACGTGATGTCCGCACGTATTTCACGCGACCTCAAACCCCTGAGAAACCGACAACCTTTCCGGCCAAATTCAAGACCCATGAGAGACACGCAGGCGCTGAGGACTGCTGAACCAGGACTCAGGCCGAGGTAGCTGTGTTTACGCAGTCAGGTAAGCGCCACGTGCCCAATGACTGACAGACTCCAATTTCATACCTGCACAGACTTGAATATTAACATTTGGATTATGCATGCACAAATGACCGCACAATTGTTTCATACCCGGAAATCAGGCGCAGAAACCGTTTAAGGCTTGGATCGAGAGGACCGGGCATGACGTCCCACGCGCGGTCGCAAGGTCAGAGTATTGTCCTTCCGGACCAGGAGGACGCTAAATTGCTATACTCATTCCGTCGAGTTCCGGGTGATCGGGGTGGGACTAATGATCTCCGGAGGCTGGGCATGATCCACTATAAGCAGCAATAGAACACTCAGTTCATGCCATATTATTTATGTACATGATTCTTTACCCGCAGGGAGGCTGACGTGAGTGGTATTTTCGGAGTAGGTGGAGCGTTGGCAGACTTTACTCGCCACGCTGCATTCGCGGAGTTATAAACTCGAGGGTACCAAGTCCAACTAGCAGCGAGGCAAACAGAAGCAGCGAGTCCCCTTTCCAGAACTGAGCCCACATCATGGAAGCCAGGGCCATCTCGGTGGGCCTGTTCGAATGGTAATATGTAATACAAGCCAATGACTAGTTTGTCTCGCTTCCTCTTCTAAATCTCAACCATCAGGGATCGTGAGCATGTACTGCCTCGCTGCTATGTGAACTTTGCGCATCCAGATGATGTGTCAGTCGCCAGGGGGCTTCTGGCACAAACCATTGCCTCGCTTTATCTGACACCATACGCTGTTTGCGTTTCATAGGCCTTTAATTTGGCTAGCAGATGAGTCAACCAGAGTCCAAACCGGGGGGATGAGCTTTTTCGCGGTGTGGTGTCATCCCGCATGTCTGCAGGAGGCGCCCCGCTATCCCACTCAGTGAATGGACTTGTACTCTCCTCATGGCCACTTATTACCATCCATGCTGCGCGAGCATACGCAGCCCCTTTTATCTGGGCACAAGAGCAGCCCTGCTTCCCCCAAGCTCCCCACTCGCCGCCGCATCAAGACCAGCCTCACGCAAGTCGACCCGATAGAGCGCCCACGCTTGCTGTTCTTGCTGTGTGGCTAGTGTGTACCCTTTTCCACGGTGAAGATCAGGGTGTCGTTTAGCATCCTGTGGTAGGTCCCTACCCCGCTTGAACTCCCATACCAAGACCACAGGATGATCTCCCTCCAGGTTCTCTCCCTGGTCCCCCATGTGTGACCCGTCCGGTAATATTTACTTTTCTAGTGGATCTCGGCGCATCCCTCACCCGAGGCAGCCCTCCACTTCGGACGACCAAAATATTATTCCCCATCTTCTAGCACCCCTTCCATGCGAAGCCCAATTCCAACATTATCTCGGCAGTGGCGGAAACGCACAAAATATCAGCGTTCAGTTCACCGGTCAGGATACCATACAACTGGACCCTGATATTTTGCAACGACGGCTCTCTTTCGATCACGAGATTTCCTCCATGTCTACTCCTCCCGTCGCGTATCCCGAGTCGTCGCAGCGGACAACATCGTACGCATTATCGCCGTACGCCACTGACGCGTCCAGGTTCAATGGTTTCTCTTCTTGTCATCTCACAACACTACATAACATTGATGCGCCACTTCATGGGACCCACACACCGAGGAGGGGCTCCTGGGTGCGTGCCGGGCTCACCCTTTGTCAGGGTATCTAACAGATATTCTAGCCCTCGCCCTCGCAAATGGGGTATTCCATGTGGATGCAATCGACTCCGAGGTCCAGGTCCACGGCGAGCGAGCCGCCAGAGAGCACCTCTGACGAATCATACCAAGACTCTGACGGCGATGAGGCGACCCAGATGTCCCCGATGATGAACCAGTTCCAGATCCAGTCATCACGAAACATCAGCCTCCCCCAACACATGTACCACGCGCAGGCGCTCCAGCCCTCTGTCATAACGTTTCAGTTGTCGGAGACGATGCTGCGGCCCGTAGATGATCCTGAGAATCACCAGACGTTACGCCGTCTGGTGGACATGAACATCGTTGCAGGCGACGAGTCTGAGGTCAGGCACCCGCCCCCTTCTTCGGCTTTCCCGTCCCGGTCTTCGACTCCTTCTGGAAGCGTAAGGCCTCAGGGTCCCAGCATGAGGCTTCAGCGCGACGGTGAGAAGTTAAATAGAACAAGCCAGCACCGCGTGTCGGCGACCTCTTCCAACAGCATCCCTTTTCCATCATCACATAGCCCTACCAACGCTCGTGTCGGCGACCAAAGGGCATCCGGTGCCAAGCAGCCAAAGAAATCCAAAATGCACCAGTGCGAACACTGCAACAAAACGTTTCCACGCCCAAGTGGCTTAGCTACGCATATGAATTCTCATTCTGGAGCTAAGCGTATGTCTTTTGTACCCCATCGCCGGGTGTCCTGTTAAACAATCTTGCGTTTAGCCTACAAGTGCATTGTGCCAAATTGTGGCAAGAGCTTCGCTGTCCGATCGAATGCGAAGCGACACCTACGTACCCATGGGATAAATCCGTCTTCGCCCGACGCCCTGTCTCTCCCCAGTTTTACAATCGGATTCGAGGAGCCGATGGTAACGCAAGTTCACGAGGCGGGAAGACAACCATTGAGGTATAGATGGATTACTCAGAGTCCACCGTCGCACGAGTGGGGTCGCCAACAGTCATCGTCAGCAGCGGTGGATGGTAGTTCCCGCGCCGGTCTCACATTCCAAACCAGCACGTCTTCAGGAACGTCGTCCACTTTGTCGAATGTTTCTGACGATGATTACGAGCAAGTTGCATCTTCGAGCTTCGCCGACGTCCAGGAGTACCAGAGCGATTATAACAGAGGTACCGACGAGCTTTTTCCCGGCTCTTATCCGGGCTATGAGGAGCACTTTCGGCGGGGTTGACGAACCGATTCCGATGACCCTCGCTCCACGACCGCAGTCATGATTTCTTGAACCTTATGATCATCATAATCCCGTTTGACAGGTATAGGCTAATCAGGCCATATTGCGCTACATGTATTTCAATCGCTGTATTTAACGAGACTGCTTGTGTATCACCTTCATCTTGGGACCATACAGTACACGATTTACGACTCCTATAGGGATATCATATAGCTCTGGAACAATAGACGTATCTGCATGCCGGAGGTACGGATTTGGGGTGACGGCTCCTGGAAAATGACCCTTGTCGTCTAGGCAAATCAGTTCAATTAGCTCACGAGTTTACTGTGATTTGTACCAAGTTCGCCTCTCACCTATTATTGCGCTCACGTCACTAAATGAAGGGGTATGGGCGATCGCAAGCGAAAAGTATACAAAGTATGTGAACAGAACCACGAAAATGGAGTATGCGGGGAGGAGCAACGACCATTCGCTGTTCCCCCTGTGAGTAGTCTTTTTTTTGCCCTGCTGATGAGAGCTGCGCACCGGCTTGGATACCACTTGACGCCTAGCCAGAGAATGTATTTGTCTGGCAGGAGTGCCCAAAGTAAGTAGACGACGAATAAAACGGACGTCGACGACCAAGCGACGAATCCGTAAAATTCGGGAGCCCGGCTGCGCTGTCCACGCGGGAGTTCAGTGGGAGCTCGTGCAAGGGGAGCCATAGGCGACGTTGGTTCCGCTCGTTGCATCATGCCCTGTCAACGTGGTGGTTGAATGCGCCTAGCTGGATGTTCAGCGCAACCTCCGTGATGGGTCGAGGTCAAGGGTCGGAGCCCCCCGAGCCACCTTGCCGGGTCACGACTGCTTGCGGTGGTAGCACCTGCTCTCACAGCAGGTTTCACATTTTACCCACCCGCTTGGCTCCCAGAGCGACTCCGGGCTCTATGATGTCGATCACTGCGCTGCAATCTGCTAAAAAAGCGCTTCGAAGGTCGATGGCAAAGACGCTCCGCGATCTCACACAGTCGGATTTGCAATCTCAGTGTAACTATCCGATCCAGCACATCCGTCTCTGAGTCGGTGGCTGATGAGCGCACTGAACAGCAGAGGCGATCGTGGCCAAGGTTGTCGCGCTCCCGGCTTTCGAGCGCGCCAAGACGATTAGCTGCTATTTGAGCATGCCTACTGCAGAGGTGCAGACGGCGGCATTGATATCGAACATACTGGCGGACAATGGTAGGCAGGTTGCCTCTCTGTCGTCTATGCTATGTACTGGGGCACAACCGAATGACAGGGAAGAAGCTGTTTGTTCCAAGCCTCACATCCAAAGAGGGACAAATGGACTTTGTACGGTTATACGATGACGAAGACCTTCGGACACTTCCTGCCGGCCTGTGGGGTATCCCTGAACCAACGGCAGAATGGGGAGGCGAGAGGCGACAAGGTGGTATGTGACTTGATCGATGCATCGGTGCCTCAATTTTGCCTCTTTCTAGTCTCGGACGTATCCTGCGAAGACCTCGACTTGGTTATCATGCCAGGTGTGTGTTATGGCCTCATCGCCGCGAGGCAAGGTGGCAGTCCAATTCGTCCCTTTCATCGACCGTTTGCAGGCGTCGCATTCGATTCTTCTCTATCACGCTTAGGCCATGGTAAAGGTTATTATGACAATTTCGTCTCTTCCTATGCCACCAAACGACCGCGACCTTTTTTAGGTAGTTCATTATTGCGCTCTCTTGATATTTGCTCACAGAGATTAGTTGCGCTGGCCCTCCAACAACAATTGCTAGAGGCAGGGCAAGTCCCGGTGACGGAGCATGATGAGAAAGTAGATATGATCGTAACGCCGAATGACATTATTACTACTCGGAAGGACCCCGTGATTGCATAGCTCTACTGTCCTAAAAGGGGGTCTACAAATCCGGGGATTCCATGTCCGCTATGAGCACTCCTGGATCGCTCTGTACATGAGTTAATTGGCATGTTTCACGGTAATTGTACTCACCAGCGAGTAATTCTCTTGCAGAGCCCCACTCGGGCGCTGACCAGCTGGGGAGGAGAGAAGGCGTACGACTCTGAAATGGGATGTGCACACCAGACTATATTAAAGTGGAATCACATTACCCTGCCACTCTTGAATGTGGTGCGATCACCAGACGATAGGATCGTCCAGACGGCAAGTAGTCAGGTCCTTGAATTGAATCAGCCCGCAGCCCCACAGCAACTCAGAGATAAGAACCTAGCTGAGGCATCATTACGGCCCTTGCTCCTGTGTCAAAAGTGGCAGCTGATCCGTCTGCACTGAGCATCTTGGTTGCCATTTGCGAGGTAACGACGATCTGGTGAACACGTAAGTGTCCTACTGAGACGGGGTAACCGCGTTAACCTACAGTCAGACTATGTGATGCACATGCTTGAAGAAGAGTTTGTCGAATGATGCCAAGTAATGCTGTTTTCCTTGATGGGGGAAGATCAGGATGCGATTGAAAAGGGAAAGAAATCGAATTCAAAACAAGTAGTCCCGTCTTCCATCAATCAGTTCGCTGGGACACAGACGTTAATTTCATTACCCACCGTCTGGCGGAGCTCCGAAAGAAGGTTGTGCATGAATATAAAGAGGTCCGGTAATGTGTGAAGCCGAGAGTAGCGTATCAGTTCTTGGCTATGGGGCGAAGCCACACCTGTGGAGGGAAATGTCTATTCGTCTGCATCAAGCGAGTACATGAATTACCTGTGAGCACCCCGGAAATGGCCTTTGGACTTGTCATGCCCTGCATATCTAGCGCAATGCCTCAGCGTCCAGGATGTGGAAAGAATCACTGAGTGCACACCAACGAATATGACGCGTTCATCTGCTGCGACAAAAGTCCGCACGAAATCCAGCGCGAGAGATTCCTTGAAGCTGCCAGGGGGGCCTGATATTTCTAATATATGACCTCGTGGAAGACCGCCTCCGAGGATTTTATTCACAGAAATGTATCTGCATTTCAAAAGACTTGTGCGAGACAATGAGGCTACGGACTGACTCAAGGGTGGTCCCCTTGGCGCCTGTGTTGCACTGATTAAAGTTTGGGTATCCGCGATATCGATGCCAAGCTCTTAGCGGTGTTACCAACATGGAGGGTTAGTTAGGCAAAATGAAGCTTGCCTTTGGATAGAGTTTCCGCTGAGACGCCCAAAAGGTCGTCCACAGTTTCATACCCAGCACGTCTCAGCGCTACTTGCGTGGACGGGGGAAGAGAAGAACAATAGAAGAGGCTCCTAGACATGCGCTCTTGCGACCCACTTGAACCAGATGTATACGCGCGATAAAGTCAGAGGGATAGGCAGGGCGTCGTGGCGACTTACCTGGGCGGCAAAATCGAGGGTGCGCAAGGCGGCCACCGTCTCAGACGGCCACGTCGAATGGACCAGTCAGTCACGGCTCTGGATCTGCCCAATGAAAAATCAACAGCACGTGATCTCGACGCGTCAAATAAATCTGGGTGCGCCAGCCCAAGTTCCTGGGTATTCTTGTTCTCGTCTTCTTTCATTCGCTTGCTTCACGCCAGTTAATTGGTCTCGCTTAGTTCCTTCAAAACATCAGCGTATTTTCTTTTAATTATTCTCCATCCTGGAATATGAATCGCGACACACACACCGATGCGCTCGAGCCAGCAGCGCACAACGGTGAGCCTCAATCGCTTGATGCGGCCTGGAATAAGGAGATATCACTCAAGTCTTTGGTAAAAAAGCAAATGTCATGATCTGTGGTGAGGGTCCCATCACAGTCGATGCCAACCAATGGGCTGATTATGTCAACAGGCCAGTTCCGCCCGCCTCAAGCTCACCAGGAGTCGACGATGCACGCCACAATTCCTGAAATGAACAAGGGAGTGATGTTTATTCTACATGAGGACTCAACTTACCTTGTTCGTGTCAGGGATCCGCAGCAAGGCCTCGATCAGAGCACTGAAAGCAAAAAGTAAGTGTTGGATTTAGAATGTCCTGCCGGGATTGGCTCATGTATGCGTTTTAAAGCTTTGTTTTACGTTCTGCATTGGCCGTAGCGAACCCCCGCATGCCTCCGTCGAATAGAGACTTACGTCGGAACCTCTACGTACTCGGCCTGCCATTCGACCTCACGAAGTGAGATCTGTCGTCTCTACAAGCGTATGAACTTTGATGTCCCAGCTCGCATCTAGGTCCGAGTTTGCCAAGGTCTTTGAGCCCTATGGAACTGTGACACACGCCGTCATCCTAGCCACCTTGGATAGCGCCTCGCGTCGGCGTGGCTTTATTGTAATGTCAACCCATCAGGGAGCGAAAGCAGCAATGGATATGTTATCGCGTACACAGATAAAGTTCTCATTCAACTACTTTCCATTTATCTTCTTTATGCTCTCTTCAGGGGACACATGCTGGATGTCTCGTGGGCGGTAGTCCAACGTTCCCAAGGTCTGTAGCTCAGCGTCAGGTGGCACCGTCCTAACTATTTTCTTCCAAAGGTTTCTTGGACGGAGCGGATCGTTCGATGATGCTCGCCATCCACACACCTCCTATTTCCGAGTGCGACAGGCTTTCTAGCATCCCTGGCGGATCAGAGGATCAGATAAACAATCGCTGGGAGCTCACCCACGTTCCAACATCAAAGCTTATGGTTTCCAATTTATCCACCATATT
>JBBPKI010000785.1:2008-17893 GCA_038089155.1 Nevesoporus exiguus
GTTGGTTCCGAGAGCAATGGCATGTTCATCGTCTTCTCGTTCGTGCCGCTGTATTTCACCGCGAATACTCCACTCATCTTGATTACAGGAATTTTAATCACGAACGTTGGGTGATGTGCGCCGCTGCGATTACTCTGCAACGTCTGATTATCGAGGATGTGCTCAAGTGCGTTTCGGTCACCATTGTGACTCCTTCAGACAGTTGACCCTTGGCTTGTATTGTTGAGGTGGATCAACCAGCGCAAGGCCTTTGACAAGCTGCTCGCTTCACAGGCTGTAGTTCGATCCAAGGTTGCTGCGATGATCGCACGCGCCGAGAGTTGTCAGAGTTGGCTGGAAAACTTGACGCATCAGATGAACAACATGGTACATATTCGTCGTTTCATTCATGGGTATAGTGTGACGACGTCTCCACGTTAGTCGTACAAGGAGCAAGCTCAGAAGCTGGCAGGGTAGGTTGCGTAGTGGTATTGTGAATTCGCGCTGACGAGGGTGTGGGCCGTGGCGCGTAGCCCGATTGCTTTGCTGAAGACGCATGTGACCAACTCTTCACTCGAAACGGCGCGGGAGGCAGTGCAAATCTTTGGTGGCAGGGGAGTCACCAAGACTGGCATGGGCCGATTCGTGGAACAGGTGTGTCCCTCCTCAGCGTTGAACACAGTTGTTCTATTGTGTTGATGACGGGGAACAGGCGTACAGAGGTGTAATGTTCGATTCAATTTTGGGAGGAGGTAAGTGGGCTGTTCGTCACATACATTAGCTGCTCCATGACCACGCTACAGCGGAAGCCGTATTGAGCGACTTGGGAGTTAGGCAAGCCCACAAAGACATGCCCAAGAACGTCCGACTCTAGGTAGTGGTGTTAATCTAGATCGTCTACAGCCTAGACCCGAGGTGCTACATTTCACATACCCCACAATGAGCGCAATACAGGACATGGCTAGCATGTTTATAAGAGATACGTTCACCGCCGAAGCCCAAGACCAGCAGCTATGCTTCCACGCTGCGTTTTCCAACCAAACCATCCAACGACGACCTCCTTTGCAAAGATCTCTCCAAAACCAAGCATGACGCCGTTGATGAACGGGAGTAGAAGGTTGATAGCAAGCGAGGATAATACGAGCGACAGTCGTGTCCGTGGTGCGACCCTGTTGTCCATGATGGAAGGAAATGTAGAAGGAAGGAGATTTGTTGGGTTGTGGTCTGCACTGGAATGCGGATGGGCCTGTGCTGGTGCTGGCGCCGAAGTGGACGCAAGGACGTTATGTTGATGAGAGGGTGATTGGGGAACAGAGGCCTCCGGGAAGGACATGGAAGGGTACGAAGATGCCGGCGAGGACGAGAGGTGCTCCCAGCGTTGAGAAGGCGAGCCATCCGTCTTTCCCTGTGCCGGGTGTCCCGTGCTCTCCTCTGGTTGCCCATGAGGCTCGACGTGTTCGCGTTCGACGTGTTCAACAGAGCCAATGGAAGCGACAGACCCCGAGAGGGAGCGGGAGATGACTTCGTCGGCGACAGCGACCGAAGCGGTGATGTGATCACCAAGGCCGTCAGACATCTCGGGCGGTTGACCAAGTGCTTGGTGCTCGGCGTTTTCGGCGGCACGTATGGACTCCCATTTAGCGCGGGCGAGTTCGGCTTTGGTACGGGCGGAGGCGGATTGAGTGCGCCATTCGGAGACTTGGGAAGCGTAGGCTGTCTGCCAAGTGTCTTCTTCTCCTGGAGGCGCGGCGGCGGTAGGAGGGGCTGGAGCGGTGGTGGGCAAGGGCGGGGGCGAGGAGGTGGTTGAAGAAGAGCTGAGCGGAACGTCCGAAGCAGGCTCAAACGGGTGTTCGAGTGCTGCCTGCAGTCAAAATCAGGAAATTTCGCGAAAGAGGTAAACAAAACTTTGAGCGCACCCGAAGGAGCTGGTGGTCGTCGTTGGATCGAAGAGGACTCGACTCCGCCATGGTAGACGAAATGAATCGCCTTTTGCCGCCTTTCGGCCGGTCTAGCGTTGGGATTGACGAGGTACATTTCTCACGGTAGAAGCACGTGACAGTGATTGTATAATCAGACCCGTTTTGGATACATGGCTGGCCTACGAAAGGAGCATCAAACGTCATCGAATCCATCGAGTCGGTGACGTCGTGCATGACTCAATCGAAACTCTGCGGTATATAAGCCAGGAAGGAATAGGGAAAGTCTCGTTCATCCCCTCTCTGAAGAGAAGTCATCACACATGGTGAGATCGTCGAAGTGTTGGTGATGTCCTGTAACTGAGGGTTGCGACAGGCCGAGTCCGAGTCGACCGAACTGTTGTACCAGGTGACGAACTGGGAGACCCGTCATTGGCTGTGTGCTGACTTGTCGAGCGCAGAAAGGAGACAGAGTCGAGTATAGACCTGTCGGCGGCGGGAACGACAATGTCTCTCACAGCCGCGGTGAAATCGTCGATGTGACTGGGTCTGGCACAGTGCGTGACGAGTTGGATCTGAGCGTCGTGGTTGCCTGATTGCAGTGCGTGTTACAGGAGGTGAGGTACACCATCAAGAATGATAACACTGGAAAGAGAACGAGCTACCTGGTACGTCCGAGTCTGACGGATCTGTTTGCCGAACGTCGATGACGGTGTCGTTAGGCCAAGAACATCGTGAGGAAAATCGAGCTATAAAGAAGTGGATGACTGTAGTAGTAGAGTCTTGTGTACTTTTCGTACGGGGTGTTTGAGAACGAGTTCGTTTTGTTGAATAGAGCATTTGAGCATAGCCACATTTGACCAAGCCCGGAGAGGGTAGTGCCGGTTTCCTACATCCAGTGCGTGTCAACTAATGGCATCTCCACCTCGCGTGGACCAGCCTCACCTCGTCTCCCTCGTACTCCAGTCCAAGAAGGCTCTTCAACACGGCGAACAGCTTTGTTCAAAGGCTAATGCCCTCTCCAACGCGTCCGCTCAGTGCGCCGTCGACGTGCTCGCCCTCGACGCCAAGGTAAAGTGGATCAGCCAGGCCGTCATCGAACAGCTCAAGGTGCGCCGTGTCATTTCTCATCCCCTTTTCTTATCGACCGTCTCACGCCGTTCCTGCACTCTCACGCAGCTTGCTGCAAGCGTGGCAAAGAGCATCGAGTACAAACGTGCGCAGCTCGACAAGCAGATCCGCGTACGTCTTCGTCCAACACTCACCCCCTCGACGACCCCTCACCTCGTATTTCGCGCCAGGAATGGGATACAGTTCGTACGGAGCGTACCACTGCCCTTGATACCATCCTCGAGTCTCTCGGCGCACAGCTCGTCCCACCAGGATTTCACCAATCTTCGAGCGATTCTTCTCTCTTTGGGAGTCAACATTCGCTCGACAAGGCGAGTGGTACCATCGACCCTGCTCAGAGCCCTTCTGCGACTGTCCGAGGGAACGTCTTTGAGAAGAAGCTCGGTACGAAGCACGTCG
Source organism: Nevesoporus exiguus (assembly GCA_038089155.1). NCBI lineage: Eukaryota > Fungi > Basidiomycota > Agaricomycetes > Boletales > Boletaceae > Nevesoporus > Nevesoporus exiguus. The sequence continues at coordinate 5,434 of JBBPKI010000785.1, forward strand.
ACCGGTCTACGTGGAAGACGCTGAGGGACTTTGTGGATGAGGGCGCGATAGAGCAGGTATTGGATGCTGTGGAGAACGATCGGACGCGGCTCGACGTGCGTGTTTGTCCCTTTCCTTTTTTTCTCCGGGCCCGACGTGTCGCGTGTCGTACGGTGCTGGGCGGGCCTGTTGATGTACGCGCATACAGGTCATCGTGTCAATGACGTACGACTACCCAGAGACACTCTCGACCACGGTTTCGTCTATACGCGGCTCGTTGCCTGTCTCGAACGCGCCACCTCCAATCGAGTCGTCATTGGTTTCCCAGGAGAGGACAACGACGGGGATGGCGAGGCATCTGGAGAGTTTAGCATCACATTATGACCAAATGGCGAACGCACTTCATGATAGCGAGGCCGGGATATCTCATTCGGAGGAAGAGATGCAAGGTAGGCGTATAGTGGATTCGTGGGTGATTGTTTAAGGTCATATCAATACGATTCCAATCCTGTAGCGATGCATCGAGACACGGATGAGCTCCCTGCGATCATGGCTGAGCTCGAGGGAGATGTTGACGCCATTCAGGAAGCCCAGTGAGCAGGGAATCGATTACTGGTAGATCTGTCACTCATGCTCTACGGTGTAGCGAGAAATTGGTGCTTGCCAAGACCGCCGCACAAGAACAACTAGATGCAAGTCGTAATACTCTAGACGATCTAGACGAACTCGGGGATATCATGTCGGACATGCTTCAGAAGCAACAAGACGTCGAGGTGCGTTTTCCTCTTAGGCTACTTCTCCGTGACCCACTTTATTCCTCTCTTTGGACAGGGTGACTGCGAGGATCTCTTGGAAGCTCTCCAACAACGATTGTTAGTCATAGAGGACCTACACCATAGATTCGTCCAGTACCAGTCATCATTTAACAAACTTCTCGTCGAGATCGCGAGGCGACGACAATATCGCGAAGCTGCAGAGAAGATTGTGGAGGGTATGATGTCGCAGCTGGAATTCATGTCTTCCGGTGAGCATCGATTCCAATTGGGCGTAGTACCTGTTGCCAAACGATGACGACCGTCGACGACGTCGAACAGACGAACGCCAGATGCGTGCAGACTTCAACGCCGAATACGGCGCCCACATTCCGACGGATATTTGTCTATGTATCGAGAACCCGCCGACGAGGTGGGAGATTGTCCCGCAGGCAGGCGATACGCGGGAGGTACTCCCCGAGATCGACACGGATTTGTTGGCGCAGGTGAGCTGGTCTTTGCTTGTTAGGGTTCGAGAGGGCAGCGGGTCGTTGGCATCGTAGCTCACTGCGTTTTTTCAAGGCAAGGGAGAAGTTGCTGGGTGGGGACGTGGTCACGCCTGGTACTGATAGTGTGTAGATGCGCTGTAGCGAGAGCAGCTCATACTCGAACAAGCGCGATATATCAGGCAGCGTTGGCGCGTCGAGATATCTACATCTGCATGAGCATGGTGCCACCTCACTAACTAGCTCGACGAGCGAGAGTGATCCCTCGAGCGCGTCATTCTCAAAGAGAGATCGACATTGCCCAGTTCTGGCCTAAATATGACATAAATACTCGAATGCCCACAACCCAACCTACCCCGTATGTGCCACCGACCGAATGAAGAAGCGACTCCACCAATCGTTTACCGAGTCCCCCTCTATTTCAGGATACCAACCCGGCATCCAGGGAGGCGTCGGTCCCGATGGCAATAGACCCATTCTCCTCAGGCTCTGCATCGAGACCGTCCGAACGGGAGCGCGGACGGGGCCGAAGGCAGGCCCAGGGACCGATCCTTGTGTCCACGTCCGAGCGTCGTCGAACGTAGCGTCGTACCTCTCCCGCCCCGCTTCGGCGCCGCCCGGAGCAGGAGTCGTCCCGGTCATAGCCCCGGCACCGACACCTAGGCCCGTGTCCGTGCGCGCGTCCGCGTCCTTCTGCACGCCAACGGAGAAGCGACTCGTCGTCGTCGTCTGACTCGTGCTGTCCACATGCACGCGCTCTGGGTCGTTCTGCACGCCGACGGAGTGATAGCTCGTCCTCCTGACTGACTTTGTCGGATCTGGTATCGGCGTCGGTATCGGCGTTGGCGTTGGCGCTGTTGCTGGCACTGGTGTCCGCACTGGTACTGGTTTCGGCTTCGGGAGCGTCTTATACGGATCGGGACCGTATGGCGGCTGTCCGAAGGGTTCGCGCAAGGGAAGTTCGACGCTGACTCCAGGCCGGACTTTCGCATTGAGGGTGGTGAACAGGCAGTTGGCATAACTATGTCGCGTTGACGTCAGAGGAAAATGGTCGCATGCGGAATCGGGACAATGTATGAGACTCATGTGTTCCCGGATACGAACGAACAGGGGACGCTCACAGCTTCGATAGGAAATAGAACCTGTGTGATCCCCATTCGCATGTCAGTATACCCTAAGCAGGATGGCGTGTGATGAACTTACACGCTGTGGTGAGCAATGCTTAGCGTCTGCGCGATTATAAACTCGAGAAGCGTGGCGATCACCAAGATTAGTCCTGTTTCAATCGTAAACTTGATGAATTTCCGAACAAGCGACTGGTTCGGCAGACGATCCGATTTATCTCGGCTTCGAAAGAGCTGGTGGATGTGATCAGTGAGATTTCCGTCGGGATCGGATCAAAGAGGGAATGCAACACGCACCAGTTGGATACTGCGAGCGGCGATGATAATATTGCAAACGGCGCTAATAATCAACCAGACCTCCAAGTACAGTCAGTTATAGCTGTCTTCAACAGGGCACACTCCAATCCCATGAATGTATCGAATGCAGTACTCACGACGGCTCCACCCGCGTTAAAGACACTCCAGTTAGGATGCGTGCTGCCCTAGCGTAAGTCAGTTATGAATCACTGCGTTTATTCGCGAGGAAATTACCAGGAATCCTCCTGTCATCAGTAAAACGCATTGAACAAATGATAGCTACTACCAGGGGTGAATACGCGTCGGGCATAGATGAGAGGGACAGCACTGACCGCTATAATCCCTGCGGGTATCCAAACAGACTGCCCAAGATTCCAGGTTCTCCACGCAAAAAATGCTTGTACTATCGACGAAGCTGGAAAGCAAATTTCTCATCAGCATGGCTGGAGTCGAAAAGTAGTGCAGTTGCATACACAGCCCAGTAAGCATGCACAATGCCTGGAAAGCCCATGTGGAAAGCCTTTCGGATACAAGCGTTCCATAGAGGATATAATCTCTCTGTCCGGTGACGAGACACGATAGACAGCGAATTTTGGCTCCAAAAATTGCACTGTACATGACAAGCACGCTGTTGAACAATTCGAGGAAGAACACAGAGAGAACTATTCGTCCGATATCGCTCTGTGAGTGTGGTGTCAACTAAAATGCAGGCCTGACTCGCTCACCTGTGAGTTGAAGCCATCGAGGGTCTTGACGAAAGCGTCTTGAGTAGGTAGCTGGAGAGTTAATCGTATGGTCAGCCTGAAGCAGCTGCTTTATTGACAGCATCACTGACAAACTTGAGCGCTTAAGATGCCAAGAAGTCCGAAGTTGAATAGGTAACCAAGTATCTGGATGCCAAAGGTATGGATTTATGGCCAGACAGCTTCGCGAACAAATGTAACACGCACGAATGAGATGTCGCTGAGGAATGTGCATCATAGTTCACGGTGCTGAATACGTATGACACGAATACTCACGAGACCTCAACCGGAACGAGGACAGCGTATTTGTTCAATGGTGGCACGAGAGTGCTGGATGAACACGCGAGCTTCATAGTAAATGTGCGACCAAGCCGATCGTGAGCAACGAAGATACGTACGGAGAATAAAATCGTCTTGAAGGGCCCTATGTATGATCTTTATTGGGGGCAGTACTTGCGTACATACGACTGTAAGGCGACAGTGAAATTTATCATCCTAACAACCCATAGCACGGACTCAACCTACTTCCGTGCAGTAGCGGTGACATTGCTTCTCCTGGGCCTGGTGTAGGACAAGGGCCCTGAGTAGTCCGGAATATAGAAGGTAAGTACCACTGAGTGATGAGAACATAGCACGCACGGAAGCATCGGCGATACCATGTGAAGCAGATGACGCGTTAAAATTATCGCAGGGCCTGAGTCGGGGACGGCATTTGTCCGCGCACCTAGGATCATACAGGAGCGACCTCCGAGTAGGTCGGCCCTCCATCAGGAGTCGGCCTGTCAAACTCCACCTGCATCATGGGTGCTCGCAAAATGACTATCGAAGATCGAGACCTGGATCGTAGATGTTAGTTCACTTAGCACCAAGTCGACATACGGCTCTGCGGCGGATGATCCGGGTCTAGGCCGCTCACAGGAGGGGCGAAAACAAGGTACATGCCCTAGCATTTACGGTATCGCCGACGGGCATTTCCCTTCAACGACTCCGAGTCTTCTCACGTATGTATACATTACCTCCAGAAGAATGTAATTTAAGTTTCTTCGAGAAACGTCGAGCGAGCATCAGGGATAGTACTTGTCAAGGGTCTGCCGATGGAACCTAGTCATCTCACCAAAAATTCTGGGGCGCACACGGTATCGCAGTGGGCATGGTGGTAGACCCAGGGGATAATTCCAGGAGAAGGCCAGAAAACTGACTAGCAGTCATCTAGCGGCCGCACTGATTCCCCCCTCCACTCGCAACGTGCCGTATCGGTGTCATTTTTGACAGAGAATGCCGGATATGCCAGCCACGGTAGTAGTGGGCTTTGGGGGGTACCTTCAAAGACACGGTTCTGCAGGCCAACGTGGAAATCATTTGTACTTATTTGGCGCCTGATATGTCGCTGTTGTTCTTGCGAGTCTGCTTACTGCTTCCTCTATCCGACCCATTTTACGGTGACCTGTGCGCCGGGTCTCTGTGTTTCAAGGGTATGTACGTTGACCTTTTTCGTTGACGCCGGTGTAGTGTGTTGACGTGATAATCCTTGCGTCGTAACACCCCTACCAGTTCTCAAAGAAAGGGTTCAACTTGTGCGTCGAACAGCCTTCACATGAGATTACCATGCAGTCGGCGTGCTTCACTGCATTGGTGTGGCCTGTAGCGGGTAGTGCCACGCAGAACACACTACATAACGTGCGAGTCTTGGACCGTACCAGGAATCATACACGATCGGGGAGACTTGTCATCAATGATGTTGGTGACCAAAGGTATCGATATCCAGATCGAGAAACGACCGGGAGGGATGCGTCCATAGAGATAAGAAGTAGCATTCACTACTTCGTACTGTTATATTGCTATCAAAACTAATTTAAATCACCCTAGGTATCTCGTAGGTAGTATTATTAGGGATGTCAAGGATCTTTGGAAACGGCATCGAAGGGGTTGGCTGCAGCCAGTTCTTTTCGTCATATTGAGCCTGACTGTCAATCATGTGAAACGTATACGCATATCGAGTCTGGCGACTTGTGTTTCGCTCAGACTTGTGCAACACACTGCCATGAATCAGTACTAGGTCTCCTATGATAGATAGCCCTTCAGTCATGGTTTGGCGAATAACACGAAGAAAACTGACCCGGCTCACAGGTTTGGAGGACATAGCCCTCTGTCATGCTCACAGAATTCACATTCGAATCTAGAATAGGGGGAGAGTGGATTTCCTCAAATCCAGTTCCACCTCCGGGCTTGCGTATAAAACGTTTAGTGATTGGTGTGGTAAGATGTGATCCTGGAAGGAACGAAAGTGCTCCATTAGCCTGCGTACATCTTTCCAGAGGTATCCAGAATCCAAGTGCGGTGGGAGGTGAGGTATACTGGAAGAAATCGTCAGAATTGTAAGAATACAACAGTAGGCTCAGAGGGCAGTAACACTACACACAAGGAATGACCTTGGACGTATTTCACGGTAACACTGGCAAGTAAGATGACATAACGATCCATTGACTGGTAACTCACGAGTCCATGTGTTCGGGAACTAGCAAGTTTTGGGTAAGGACAGACAGACTCGGGATGCAAATTTATTACCAGCGCCACCGATCTCTGGTTGCTTGAAGATGACCATCGATTGAAGAGCTGAGATGACGGTAATTATGAAGCAGTTGTAGTCCTTGGGATCTGACAAGAAAACGTACTCACCAACAGGATCATGATGAAACTTAAGGTCTCTAACCAGAGCTCTTAACTTCTCATTCTCCAGGGTCACCCTCCGGAAGACAGGATCAAGTACATGTAGTGCTGCAGCATGATTTTCAGTCATATGAGGCAGCCATGTAGTTCCTAGCTGTGGGTAGCGCACCGTGCCCGATCTTGTTCACAGCCTTTGTCTTATTCCTTGTAAGGTGACCATTTCTATCCACTGCCTCTTCCTCCAGAAAGTACCGGATCTTATCACTCGAACCGAGGAAGTAGTCATCACCAATGTGATTCTTGTCAGACGTAGTGAACTTTGTCTGGCCATGGTAAACAACTTCATCTTCCTTGCGACTATGTGATAAACGAACACTCACGAGCGGGTGGTCTTGTAAGCTGAATTCAGTCAACAGATCCTCTGAGCGTCGGAGGAGTGACGAGACCTGTTCCTGCGACAAGAAACTTGGAACGCAGACGTAACTGTCAATGATGGTCAAGTAGTAGTACTGGCGTCTCTGGAAGTCTAAAAAGTCTCACTTACCCATCTCGATAGAACTAAAGCCATAGTACCATAACAAAACTTGATCTAGGAAAACCCCCAGAAACGACATCTTGACACTGACCTGATCCACTTGTTCCCGCGTCAAGTACTCCATCGTGTCGATTAATTTCAATGAAGCTGGTGGTGCAAGGAACAACCGATTGAAGCTAGTCGCTCACTGGCACTGGACCACGAGTCGGAAGACCAAGTACGGTGCGTGACTCATACCAGAATAGTAAGTGCCAGTGTAGTAGCTGGTGATTACTCGATTGATTATCTTCTGCGCATGCCGCTCGCGGCCATATAGACCACGGATCCAAGAATTCACCCAACACGTAGTACATACGAGTGAACGTCACAACTACGACACGATACAGTATCTACAATAATTCTATAATAATTATGCCTGTTACTCCCGCGCAGTCTGTATCTTTCTACGCAGCTCCGCACACCACCAGACCGGGCGAGAGGTCTTGACTGTCACGACCTGCTCCGCGGGTACAAGGTAATTAGAGGTAGACACTAGGCCATCGAATGAGGATTCCGTCTCGTCTTTAAACAGGTGGTTAGCAAAGTAAATGGGGCACAACGCATGGATTTACGCAAGTTCCAACAAAGGCCAGACGTGGACAGCATGGTGGAATCAACGCCGACGGGCAAGAGACCGCAGGTAGGGCCTAGAACTTCGTGGTCTATGGATATCTGGTGATATCCCTTGGCGTAATTCAGGGCTACAGCTTCATGATTCGACGTTTGCACTGACCCCATCAAGGACCCAACCGATACTGTCGTCCGTAATGACGTAGACTCTAGACCTCGTCCGCCGCATCTTGTAGACGTATGAGAGGACATGTATAGTCTGGTCAAGTCTACCAGAAAATCCTCCGAGGATGAGGATTTCATACTGGATCCAGATGCTGAGACCTATTACCGTTGCTGAATAGTAGATCAGTCTCACCTTGTGCCCTTCTTTCCGCTCGTTCTCTTCCAGCGATTCGACGCACTTCATGAGATCTGTGGTATCTTGGTCCAAGTCTCGCAGGACAAGTACTCCCTAAGTCGTCGTGAGATCGTCAATCTGGCTGCGGAGCCTCGAGAGCGGACCTTCGTGGCATAATACTCTCGAACATCTTCGCGCAGAGAGTCCAGATCGCCTTTGATCAGATCGGGCACGTATCTAGGTGTTCACTCATTAGAGGCCCACCTAACTGGGTACAGGAAGCCTCACAAATTTCGCAGCAGTTCTCCATCGTTTGCTGCCCCGAAAAGATCGTATAGGCAATTGGCACCACCATCGGCACAACATCTCCACGAGCAAGCTTTCCAGAGTGTTTCGAGCAAGGACAGCGAGAAAGGCTGGTTGAGGATTATTAGGGCCCTGCGGACACCATTGATATTCGTTGCGAGTGGGTTGAGAAAGGGCGTCTCCCATTCCACAATTCTGGCGTCGACTTCCATGGAGCTTATCATGGTTGACGGTCAGATAGATGGAGAGAACATCATCATTGGCGTCTCTCGGACCCGGCTGGGCGGGCGTGGACTGACTCTGACATCAGACTCGGAGCGCCTCGCCCAAATTTCCTTCTATGTATATATGTTCAAGACCGTCGCCAGCACTGAGGTCTGCGTCCTGCGTGGTTCGGATATCTCTCTACGCAGAGCATAATAGTCGACGAATCGAAACAATTTAGTATGGGACCAAGTCGCGCGAAAGACCAGAAGCTGGCCCAGGATGACGTGAAAGCGTTGCTTCAGGAAAAGGACGACCGAGTGCGTTGTCCGCGACATTGGCTTGCCACGCTCTCATTTTGTTCGTCCCATTTGGCCAACGCCTTTTCTTTTCCAGATAGCGACCCTCGAGACGCGTTTGGAGGCATATAGCGCGCGTGCATCGACGGCCCACACCCGTCTGTTGAAGACGATCGACGTGTTGGATGCTCTCCGTTCGCAACATGCGCTAGAAATTTCGACGGAGGAGCAAGCGAAAATGAAGCTCGTACAAGAGGTGAATCGTTGGCGCAGTGTCGCAAGGAACCTGGAGGTAGAAAAGGACGAGCTGAAGGATGTGGTCGAGGATCTGATCGAGAAAGGTATGTTAGCCACCTTTCTTTCCCCCCCTGTCGCACCCAAACATTCAATTTGTGGCACGGATTGTATGGTGCTTCCCCCATCGTCCTTATTTATCAGTCCAAGTTTCGAATGAATGGAGCTCATGGCCATGTAGCCGGATACATATCACAAAACATGCAGGTGTGTCGTCTTTTCCACTCTCCAAACCAATCCAACGCCTTTCAGCGAGGCAGTCTCAATGTCGAGTCCCCAGAACAGGTCGTCCCAGGCGTAATTCACGGCAAAGGCACGAAAGGCAATGATAACGATGACTTGCTGGCATACGCCACGTCGATTACCGCCAGATTAAGGTTGGAGCTTGACGTCGAACGGCAGAATCACAGCAGGACCGTAGAAGAGGCGAATTTTCGTGTCGAGGAACTTGAAGCCAAGGTTGCAGTGCGAGAAGCTGAGTTGGAAAAGTACGTTACCTCTCCCGGTGACCCTGGACATCAACCGGGGGAACCTCAGAATGTCCCCACCCAGTCTTTCGAGAAACAGAAACTTGACAAGGGCCTTCCTGCACCAAAACCTCTGTCAGACGAAGAGTGTCTCCGTTTCTTGGAGGGCAATAGCGCGCGAAATAGATCGCTAGAGCTTGAGATCCGTCAGATTGCAGAAAAGGTGAGCATTATGTCATGATACAGGGTCATTCCGCCAACCTGAGGTGAACAGCTGGAGCACGCCAGGATGGCGGCTTCAGCTTCCGGCGGCTCTTGCAAGGGATCTTATTCACCATTGCAAAATGATCAGAAAACTATTCCGATACGAAATCCGCGGACAAGAAGTGCATCTGTCGATCCAAGCGCTCTATCGCGCCCATTGGATGCCGGCAAAGCTACACTATCACCGGCCCCAACGTCGCCTTCGACTATGCTTTCAATAGCCCAACTGGACAACCAGATCCGCGCGATGACTACTCAAATGGATGCTCTCATATCTGAGCGAACGACATTAATCGAAGCAGCCGCAAGGCAACGAAGAGTGCGTCCGCTCTAACCCTTTCCGTGTTCCAGGAACCTTAGCCATTGCTAGGTTACGGATGGGATCAACATGGACACCTTCCAAGACGTCTTGCGCGTTGAAGGGGAATGTATCCGGTGAGATATCTGTCCCATACCTGAGCGGTGATTTCTCACCGCAAGGCCAGACTCCAAGCAGAGGTCGATGACCTTCAGGAACAGCTTCAGCATGCTCGTTCATTTGCACGCGCTCGGGAGAAAGTCCTTTTGCGCGAAATTGCACAGCTCCGAGCATCCCCGTTTGGCTCCGTTCCCGCCCCTGTAGGTTTCCGTCATATACGCTCACGGCAATTTACCCGATTAACTCTGGGTTTATGTACCTGCGCAGGACTTGCATCGCGTCTTCGATCCACAACCGCTCGAGGGCGATATCGCAAGCGAGGAGAGCATGGAACTCGCGTCACCCCTCATGCCTACCGCCATCCCCAACCTATCATCCACTCATCCATCTCGCTTTGAAGCAGATCTCGTTTCATTTCCGTTTTCCCCTAGGCACGCGTCCACGCCCATACCTGGAACCATGCCGACCTCTCCACGCACCACGCGTCGCAGTCCTGGCCCAGAAGATATTGAAAAGGTGCAAGCGGCACTTGATGTCGCGCGGACGCACCTGGCTCAGAAGGAGGAAGCGTTGGTACAGCTCCGCGCCGAGATGGAGAGGCTTCAACTGGAGGTGCGGGCGCAAACCCGGGATGTGGGAGTTGGGGGCTAATATCCCCGGGTATGATGCCCTACGAAACTCCCATCTAAAACTATCTGTTTTGATTTAGCTTTCGTTGCTTTGGCGTTTATATTTATTAACTCTTTCTCCTTGCTACTTTCTTGCTTATCCAAGTTTTGCTTCGTACCTTTGTGAATATCTGTCTGTACGTCCGTCGTGTAGCATGTGTGTCATTATCGTTGTGGACCAAGTCGAAGAACAAAGATCGGTGAGCTGCATCGAGAAACGGCCTGATGCCAGGCCGGGGGTACTAGAATCTCTACGACCCTCGGAATCTTCCATTCACCGGGAGAAGATGCCGTATCGACAAGGGAGTATTGACCCACCCCAGTTCCAGTTATTGGAATTGATCCCTGCATCTCAAAGCCGCAACCTCAAATCCCGAACAATATTCAAGTGTCACAAACCTGACTCTAGGTTCGATCAGATCATATCACGCAAGTTGCGGCCGGCACATAGGGCATTTACGTGTTGCACAGAAGAGCAGCCTCGCCGCGGGGCTAGGTAGCGGGGAGACGCCATTTCAGAGTTACATTCAATGGGGCTCGATAGGTCAACACTGCACTAGTACACGCTGGAAGGCACTTTAGAATAGGATCATTCCCGAGGGTAGGGAGTCGGCTGTGCTAGGCTATTATGTTGCCGACAAAGTTCAAGTCCAGCGTCCGGGCCGGGCCCTCCCCGAGTTATGATCATTGCTACAGTCATGTTGTGATCAATGCCTGATTCCCAGCTGTGAGTCGTAAATTGCATATCACTTCACACTCCACTACAAGCACTGCATTCAACCTTCATCTGTGCACTCTCATCAACCCCGTACAGGTCGGATGGGACGGTGGTATTATCGTTGAGAACGCAGAGATTCGGGATGGCGTTATTCGGCTAGAGTTTGAATTAGATATTCTCTCACGAGCCACAATGACTTTGTCGCTGTTGGGCAGGGTCCGACTTGAAGTTTGTCTAGGGACGCAAATGAGAGTCTGCAGCCTGAGCCTGAGCCTGAGCACGGAGAGGGCGCCGATCGGTGAGCGGAGCCGACTTGGGAACGGATTGACGAGATGGTTATGCAAACAGGATGCCAGCGCTTCCCGGAATCGACTTTTTTGGTCTTCAGGGTGGGGTATTCGCAACTGCGACCGAACACTTATATGAGCCCTGACGATGCTCTCCCTCCCATGAGATTCTCCTGGCTCTCCCTCTGTAGGCTGCCCCCCCTGACGCTCCTCAGTCAATCTCAGTCCCTTGTTATTTATTTTGCCTCCAGCCAGCCTTGATCTAACCACTGTCCCTCATTTTCGTTTAAGTTTTGGTTTGCAATGTCCGGCGTAAACCCGCACGGCAAGGCCGTAGCACTCAAGGTCGTTATTTCTGCTTGTGAGCATCTCTTCCTATTTCGAATTATCTGCTCTACTTGATTTCTTACTCTATTCACGAAGCGGCATCGCTCGCAGTCATGATCGCGGATCTCGCATGGCTTATGCGTGGTGAAGTCAAGTATGTATGGTCGTAAGTCGTTTCGCTGCATGTGAGCGTGCACTGGTGAACACATCGGCATCCAGGAGGCTCTGTACGTCCTGGACCGCCAGGATGTATATCCTCGCCAGATATATCGGCTTGGCCAGTCAAATGTGCGTGTGGTCCTACTCTTCATAAAGTGCGTCTCGTGACGCGCGTGTTACATCAACAGATTCAATGTCTGTTTTGCTGTGCGGATGTATCGCGGCGTACATACTTCCCCACGCGGATGTCGCCTCTGGTTCGCATACCAGGCGATCGTCGTTCAGTTCCTTCTTTTCTTTGTACAGGGCCTCCTGATGCATCGTCGTATGTTTTCCGTCATTCATTCCTTTGTGAAAAGCTCATTCGCAAAGTTTAGTCTACGTGCTCTTCCTCCACAATCGAGCTATCCTGATGGTGTTAGCCTGGTTCGCTGTTTGCCAGATGGTTTCCATGGCGATCAGCGCCCGTATATCACTTCCCTCAAACCAGTACACGG
>JBBPKI010000786.1:0-17893 GCA_038089155.1 Nevesoporus exiguus
GTGGAACACCCATCGTGGCCTACGGCGAGAGACACCGAGAAGAGGACTACAGAAGGGGACCACGCTCTATATGGGCTATATGGAGTACGGGTACAAGGATCGGCTGTTGTCTACGAGATGCGTCCACATTATGTGTGTGATGATAGTGTGCCAACGGGGTGACAGAGTCACGTACCGGGACCTTACAGCGTGTTCGAGTATTGGATAGCTGCGAACGCGAAAGCGAGCTGAAACGAAGGAGACACGATGGGATCGTCAGAGGTCACTACTTTGCAAGCGTCACTGGTCGTCAGGCTAGGGTAGCGCAAGCTCAAAGGTATACTATTTGTGACATGTAACCGGTACGGTACTGCATGGGCCGGAGCCCGGGCCAGCATTGTTCGTGACCGCTAATAGGGTAGATGTCGAGTGGCACGGAATGTGAATGAGAGGCTCTTTACCACTACAGGAAACGTCCGAGATACATGTTTTGCAAGACAGGTGGCAGACTCTCAGCCAGGTGACATTTCCTGTTGTAGCGTAGCCCGGCATGTTCTCACGCCACGGCACCACCACCGGGGAGGAAATTGAACACGTTGGGTGTTTGTAACCAAAGGGCAACATGACCCTGTCTGCACCTACTGGACATGAAACTCCACCGTCGTCGGCGCTGGATGGTCTGACCTCGGTTTTTATGGATTGACATGACCAGCCAGCGAGCACCGAATCCGCCAACTCCATGCCGAGATTATATGTGTTTGTATCTACTTGTATGACGTCGACGCCGTTCAGCCCCTCTTCAGGGCGTCTGGCCATCTCCTAGTCGCACTTCAGAAATGGGGTCGAACCTCCATGTTAGCGATGGCCAAATTTCAAGACTCGCTGCTGCTAACGCCGGTGAGCACACTCGTGCTTCATTTTTGTATAGATGCTCACCCTACAATGCAGACCCAAAGAACTGGTGTTGGGAAGGTGAGCGGCGCGATCACTGGATGTCTGCCACCAGCGATTGGCGAGATTTCGCGGACAAGTGGCTGAAATCCGAAGAGCGGGATCTTCGTCCATCAGACGACATAATCCATCTCAATGCCCCTGATGCACAGGTCGAAGATTTGTTCGTTCGTCCGTGCTACCTGGAGGCAAAGAAGCTGGTTTGGAAAGTAGCTGTGGACATTCCTCGTAGTGGGGTGATTATCACGGGACAACCGGGCATCGGTATGAGCATGATGTCTCCCCGTCGATTTCACCTGACTACTTCTAACAGGAAAAACTTTTTTCATCTGGTATCTCCTCGTCTCTCTTCTGCAGAAGAAGCAAGTCGTCTTATTCCAATTTCCTCCCATTGGAATCTTGCTTTTCTTCCAGGGTCAGGTTTATACTTCCATACAAGGAGTGCCAAATGCTATGACCCTTCCGTCCCGGTCTGCCGATTCGCCTAAAACAACAATCATTTGGTCCCTCATTAAAACTGCCAATAATGACCCACCTTTACCGTTCATGACTGGCCCTGGAATATGTTTTCCAGTTCAAGCTCCCTCCCCCGATGAGAATCGGTACAAGGAATGGCGGAAGGAGCGAGTGCCTCGCTTCACGGGGTTCCCGCTGTGGGACCGTGAAGAGCTCGGGCGGTGGTAAGAAACATTCGATGGCGGAACTCTTTCGACCTGATGTTGAAATTTTCTGACCAGTGCACAGCTTTTTCCTTACCATCGCAGGATAATGGCAGAACTGGCACAAATGAAAGATAACTGGCATACTTCTGGGGAATTTTCCGATGTCTCTCTCTTTTTTCGTGAAGTCCAGGGAGAGTGTCCACCGGAATCAGATCAGGAGGCCTCCGATGCCCTTTTGAACGCACTTATTGCACGCTTTGGACCCGTTCCCCGAGATCTGTCTAAGGCTATGGAATCCTTTTGCGAAACGGAGGATCTTCATGACTCCGCACTTGATGAGCTGAACCTCAACGACTTGCTACACGCTGTAGAGAAGGTGGCTCGGCACAAGCGCTTTGCACAGACGACGGTCTCCTATCGCCTCATTCGTCTTGATCGCAGAGGCAATATCGAGAACAGAGGGACATGGAAGGTCGAATTCAAGTCTCACGATATTGGCAAACGGGCGCTGGAGAGACTTTTAAAGATGAAAGACGAAGACGTGCACAAGCAGATACAAGCATTCTCCGCCATTCCTCAGGCCAGGAGTATTGCAGGACAGCTCTTCGAGATCTTTGTTCACGATGCAATCGTGAATGGAACGGACCCATGGCTGTTCAGACAAATGATGAAGTCAAGTGCGAACCCCAACGCCCCAGAATATATTTTTAGTGGCTCCGGTGACAAAGTTGTTGGGTTCTCCGAGTGCACACGAACTGTAGACTTCTTCGACCGGTCGAGCATCCCAGACAATTTGGTGAACGGCATTTATTACATCCCTTCCTACCACAATCAAGCTTTGTTCGACTCCTTCATCGTAGAACTCGACTTCGAGAACCAGTCCGCACGTCTGTGGATCCTCCAGATCACCATAGCTAGTGCCCACCGAGGTTCAGCAGCGGGCTATCTCATGGTCCGCAATATCATGCAGAAGGTTAAAGAGGTTTTCGACACGGCAAGGAGTTCAGAAGGTCCCCGAGCAAAAAAGTCGAAGACTTCAATTCCCGTCGAAGTTCGCTATGTCTTGGCTCGTCCTCGCAGCGAAAGGAGCGTGTCGTGGACATTTCCAAAAGGGTGGAATAAAAACTGTCAACGCAACGACCATCGAGGAGATGTGTATGTGCTTGACATTCCGGTGGTATGTCATATTTTTTTTCTTCTACTCTTAGCGTGTGCTAATACTACTTAGCCAGATGACGTTTCTCGGTTCGTGGATGAGTTCGTGGCGTCAACCACATCGGCCTGATCACTCGACGCTGGCAAGATATTTGACCTGGTGGGTAAGCGCGCTACGATCGCTCATTGTTTTCTCGCACACGAGCTGTTGTATAAATACAGTCTGTTTGTATCTTGCCCTTAGTCATTGACCTTGAACACGCGGGCGACCGACTTTACAAGAAAATCCAAGAGTTGGCCAGTTCCTAGTTCGGGGTCAGAGCTGGCGCACGTGACTTGCTGCAGGCATGTTTTGAGCAGAGATTGACGACTCGAGGGAGTGCTGACTTGTGTCAGTGAAAACCTTGCCCAATAGGAACATGGTGAGAACAACCAATAGGACTTCACCTTGATCACACCTCCTAGTCTTAGTGAGACATCGAGCTTCTTTGTGAGTGCCTTCTCATGAAGAAATTGTTAGAA
Source organism: Nevesoporus exiguus (assembly GCA_038089155.1). Lineage (NCBI taxonomy): Eukaryota > Fungi > Basidiomycota > Agaricomycetes > Boletales > Boletaceae > Nevesoporus > Nevesoporus exiguus. The sequence continues at coordinate 3,270 of JBBPKI010000786.1, forward strand.
GACATTCAGAGGAACATCCACCATAATAAATACCATCACCTTGGATGACAGGCATTATAAGCACAATTTATACAATAGCTTGATAAATAGCCTGATAATTTGATATTTGTCCGTAAATCTATTGAACTTCTCCAATAAAGCCTTGCATGTGCCAATCACACAACCCAAGTGAACCTCGTTAAGTATGTATCTCTGTAATAGGTACAGCTAGATATGCATATCCGCGGGGGTACAACATCTGGGAAATAAGAGAAACAGTTCGTCTTCGATCTTCAGGTCCTACCCAAGAGTGGCTATGACTCAGAGTCGGCCTTGACCTTCTTGGCTACCGCAACGGTCGGCACGCCTGCACCCCGTACACCCACGTCAGGTCCACCATCTGGCTCCATGTCGCGCTTACGCTTCTCGCCGGTCTGTGATTCGCTCGGCACGATAGGTTGGGGGACGTCTTTGGCTTTGTCCCTAGTTTTTTCTCTACCGCCTCCCCCTTGCCGCCCACCTCCGCGGCCGCGCCCGCCTCGTCCACCCCGCGTATAATTCCCTTTCCGCATCTGCGATCGCGAAAGTGCCGACTTTGCGGCAAAGTTGGCGCGGTCGATCTGGAATTGTCTTTCCTCTTCCTCTGTCGGGGGTGTCAAGTTCGACGTCAAGCCACGAGGAACGAGGGATTGAGTCGATGCGTACCATCTGGAACGGTCCATACGACCTCCCTCGAGTTAATCGTTTTGAGGTGCTCTTTGACGTACTCGATTTCGTCTTCTTTCAATGCCTTTCCGAATCCGACTAATCCGAAGTCGTCACCTTTAGAAAACTGAATGTACGGAACATGCGCAAAGCGTTCGCGAAGAGGAGTCTGTGGGAAGGGCGTCAAAGTGGAATCGTAACCTGACGAGATCGGAGCGCATGCCTTCATCTCTGTAAAGTTCGCGTCACCACCACATCCCGTGAATTTCAGAGTCGCGCCTTTGACAAACGGAATGTCCTCCGTCTTGACGTAGCCAATCCCGTCTTCATTGTCGTCGTACACACGTATCTTCTCTCCCATAAATTCGAGGAGGATTTCAGGTTTCTCCCTGGATTTACCACTCAATTTCGATTTGGGGTTTTCCATCTCTCGGAAGGCGTTGAATCCTTTCCGAGACGAGATACTGTCTTTTCGAAGCTCGGCGGCCTTTCCTGTGAGACCTTTCTCGTGGATTTTCATGTCACAGTAAGCCCCCCTATTACCATTCAGACAACGAAGACGGAGTGTAAGGGTGGAGACATGACCACACTTACTTGGACATGATCAGTAGCTCCTCACCCTTCCACGAGGGCTTTGGTTCTGCACCTAGGAACGCTTCCACGCCGGCCATATCAGCAAACTCCACGAACACGGAACCCTGCCAAAGTAGAACGAATGGGACAGCAAACTACATACGTCAGCAGATCAAACGCACCTTGAACTCCTTTTTCCCATCCACGCGACGCATCCTCACCGCGTTTACCTGACCGTATTTTTGGAAGAACGCCTCCAAGTCTTCCTGAAGCCCCGGTTCCTCCTTCCCGAACCCTTTCTATCTCACCGAGGACGTGAATAGCGTCGCAAAAAGGATCAAGAAGGAACGCACGGCGTATACACTCCGCTCGAATTGATCCTTGGGTTTTTGCAGCTCGGTCGCGCGTCGAACGTGCTCGTCCTTGTCGTCGACCTCGAGCTGAGTGCTCGTGCGCAGCGCACGCACGATAAATTCGTGGCCCTTGACGGAATGTTCTTTCATACGCTTGAACGAAGAGACCGTCTTGATAGGGACCCAGTGGTCCGCGTTTGCGGTGTGCAACGTCCACATGAATCTTGGTCGGGAACGGTCAGTCTGGATAATGATAAAATGAGGTTGCAAGTGCGTACTTGTCGTAAGGAAGGTTGGAGTCTGCAAAGTAGAACTCGACTGGGAGATGGCATGATTCGGTCAGCTGAGGACGGATGAACTTGAAGATAAAAGACGAACCTTGTTTGCGGGCTGCAGCGAGAGCCTCCTCGTCAGTAACTTCGGTTGACCCTGGCTCCGCTACGCTGAGGGATACGGGGACATCATTCGCTGGCGCAGATTCAGGCACGGACATGATCGAGTCAACTAAAGTCAATAAAATAAAACAGAGGAGATTGAAAGAGAACGAAAGAGAATCAGTGAGGAAGTAAGAGAAGGAGAACGTCGAAACCTGAAGTAAAGAGTGAAAACGATGCCGAGGGTGAAGTCGATGAAGTTCGAACAGATACTGGTAATCAACTTAAAGGTGATCGAGGGTAGATCGGGTTTATCCGGAGATAATCAACGTGCTGGGAAAATTGCTAATTGCCAAAACTGAGTCGGCACACGCCTTCAGTATGTAGTCATGGAGCTCCAACACACAATGATGGAGGCAAGAACTAACGGGGTGCTCTACGATTGGCATATTGTTGCTCAACGAGCCAGATGGCTGATCCAGTGACATGCCCAGAATATGTATCCTTTCGCCTGCGTAAGTCGTGGTATCTGTAAGAATTTCAATCCCACCATCTTACGCCATTTACACAGATATAGCGCTCGGGAGGGCAGATGGCTACCCAAAATTCTGTTTGGCGTCAGCTGCTGCCGGCTAGGGAACAAAACCTTGAAAGCAGAGACAAATACATCCGACTGTTTCGGTGATACTGTGGTAATGGTAATTACAGTCATAGAACCGAAGAAATGGACCAAGCACTATTTACATCCCGTAAGTGTAACGATGGACCACGAGAGTGTGAACGTTAGATCGAGAGAGTTGATTGCTGGTGTGCTAGGTGCACACGCCGCAGTACTACCTGCTCGAGTGATGTTCTTTACCACGAACTAGCTCGATTGTAAATGATTGTTAGTCACTCAAACCAACAGGAGGACGAGTAACATACTCCGATCTATACGAAAGAGTAGGCTCTCTGGCGCAACGGTGTTTGCCTTGAAGTGTCTCTGTACAGCCAACCGCGACCACGATACCGAGTCATACGACCCAGTTTTTCGTGTGTACGTTTCATGGAAGAAGTCGAGGAATAATAGCAGATAACTGAGGATGATCCCATTCCCGACGATGCCAGCGGCAGGTGTGCCCGCACAACCCCCCATGTGAGGAAGATACTGGGGGAACCAATTATATGCAACATACTGGTAACCTAACATACCATCGCACGTCAAAAGAACCGGAGACAAAGCCACTTTGACACCCACTAGCAAAGGTTGTCGATGCCAGAATGACCAAGAATTGGCAGATCTGCATCGTCGTAAGATGTTTCTTCCACTGGGTTGCACGTGAATCATGGTTCATCATAATCGAGCAGATCGTCCTTACCCATGGTTTGGCACCACCAGCTGAAGCATAGTAATAGTAGTCTTCGAGCTACCAGTGAGGGTCAGGTAAAATTTGCAAGGCGTCTGACACGCACACATCAACACGTGAACACCGAGGTTAAGGAATGCCGCAACCCAGCACTAGAACAAACATTAATTTGCGAGTTGAATTACATGACAGGCGATGCCTACCACAGTTGCCCGACCGTTCAGTTGCACGAATGCCAGGATCGCCGTAGCCGCATGATGATATACATGTAGAAAGGCTTTTCGACCAAACAATCAGATCTGGGTTACGCCCTGGCGACGCAAAAGAAAAACACCCACATAGAGGCTTTTTCTTCAGAGCTAAGAAAACTGTGTCGAGGAGCTCGTAGTACTTGAAGCAGTAGTTTAACATAAAATAGAACTCTAGCCTCTTGCAGAGTGGTGCATGTCAAGTCGATATTCAAATCTGAACGGTAGAACACTCACGTTGGTGTATGCTTCACCGGCACACAGCGAACCGTATGTGCCTATTTCTGGCTTCAGCCAATTCGAGAACACTTCTTCACCGATGAGTGCCATGAGGACGAGGCTTCCGATACTCAATATGAGGTTATGTGCTCGAAATAATGTGGTGAGCTTCAAAGGTGGTTTGTCTTTCATAGCTTCACGGGTCCCGAAGACGACTGTGAGGTATGTCACGGTCATACCGATGACTCCGGGCCATGTTGAGAGTGGGGTTCTTCCTGGTATGTAAGAGATAAAATGTGTTGGAATACGGTCAGCAGGTATAAAGGAGAGGACGGAATCAGCAAGGTAGGGCATGATGAATCGAATGGGTTGAGTGGGCATCAACTTGCACTACATACTTGTATACCCTCCGCATCAAACGGCGGGAAACCGAGTAAATGGTTCTAACTTCTAAGAACTCACCTGACGTGAACTGTTGGTTATGTGAGTCTCCCCACTGATCTGCTGTCGTAAGTGGAAGTTTCCTGCTGACCAGATGAATGAGTGATGACGAGATGCTCATTAGCGAGTCCTCGATTTGAGGGCATGCCTTTCAAGCATTATTTGGGGATAAAATGGCAGTAGCGTATATTTGTCTCGAGCCTGAGAGTCGTGACTCTTTTGTCACAACTTGCAGTCAATAACGACAGAAAGAACAAGAGTTTACCATAGTCTCGGTGCCATCCGTTTCTGGTTAGCCGTTGTGCAACCAGAAGATTCTGAAACTGTTGTTAGGCGGCAACTCATCTATCTGTCTGTAAGCCCGGAAAGACGTTCTGGGCTTACACTGTCACATCAGAACTACCCTAGGTATTCGGAGACTGTTGGAACGCAGCGACCCAACACATATGAGAGTAAGGCTCCAGTCGAGTAAGTGCGATACTGGACTAGACTATGTGCCTAATACTATAAGGCTAGTCCATGCGAGTAAGGAGGTGTAAGTAGCTTACCTTGAGTCGAGTAAGTATCGGAGACGGGAGGAACTTAGACGACCGCGGTATCTATAAGAGGAAACATAATGTATATAGCGTGGACTATAGTAGTATAAGTACAGTATGTATCACACCCCTTCAGCAGTGACTCGTGACTCGCTATCATAATTGGTCCGTACTAACGACCTTCCAAACATGATCAAATGTCAGTGCGATGTCGTATATCCACATGCATGTGCAAGTAAATGACCAGTTGGCGATATTACCATACCAGTGGATGGCGGAAACTAGTCCTTGGTCGAAGGTTCACTCGCTCTGAATCATGCTAAAGCGCCTTCAAGCACTGGGCAGCGCTATGACATACTATCACCAAATGAGTAACTCTCGAAGGATCAGAATCGAAAGGAAGCACGGAACTTTGATGCCGGTGACTCTTGCCCGTGGCTAGTGGCGTATACGCGTACTAGTTCTGTTAGCGTTTCTCATACTGAAGCCGAGACAGTGCCATATGACACAGTGACACTTCATCTAAAGGTTTATTGTTCTCTCCGCATCAGCTACGCTTGGAATTGGGTCACAAAATTTCGAGTCGGTTGCGAGTCGGAGTTGCCGCTTGAACTTGAACCCTCATCGAGCTTGGCTTTTTCAAATTGTACTTGATGCTCCGCTACCACTGCTCGGGAAATTTTTCTGTAGTGATGCTGTCAAAGGATGACAGAGGGCCAACTTCTAGGCTTCTAACGACCAAATTTGCTACCAGCAATGTGCTTCCACTGACTGATGATTAATATCCGACTTTACTGCGCGAAAGGGCCAAGATTCTGACTTGTCCCCAAGGGTTTAGCCTGGTAGGTAACATGACTGTCATACGTATGCAGTATCTAATGTGATAACGTTATGTTCCTAGACATGCGGAGTCAGGGGACAATACGTGCCCGGTCCCATAGTGTGTCCGGATAAGTGGAAAGGGAATGCGGCGACAGACCGTTGGTTTGATCCAACAGTTGCGACCTTTTTCGCGATGTTCAACCGGTTGCAGAGTTTCGTGTTCGTCATTTGGTGGAGGTTCCGCCAAACTGTTGGGTCATCACTCGTCCTACTCACCTCGCTCACCCTCTGTGTGGTCTTTCTCCATGAACTTTATGCAAGGTATCAAACCCGCCGTCTGCCGCCAGGCATTTCTGGCCTTCGATGCCTCTTCGAGATCCCAAATGAGCAAGCATGGCTAAAGATGCTCAAATTCAATCGGCAGTACGGTGTGTTGAATGGTTATCATGGTCCTCCCTGACAGTCACTAAATGTTTGTCGGGTAGGTGACATTGCTTCTGGATCGCTGTTTGGATATAGTGTCATCACCATTGGCTCCGCCAGAATCGCGGAGGATCTGCTCGAGAAACGCAGTATTAACTACTCTGACCGCCCTCGATCGGTTATGTGTGGTGAACTCTCTGGGTGGGGCAAGATTATGCTCCTTTCTAACTATAACGAGTGGTTCCGCACTCATCGAAAGTGGATTGCCCAAGACATTGGGAGTCATGCTTTGGTTGCAAAGCTGCATAAGATGATCGAGTTCGAAGCTCGACGGTACCTTCAAAGCGTGCTCAAAGATCCGCGGAAGAATCAAGCTCATGTCCGCAAGTAAGTTTCATTCACATCCGGTACATAGTTGCTGACGGGCCCGGGCTGTTAGATACTTCACTTCCATAATATTACGCCTCTCACACGGTTATACAACTCAGGAAGGAGATGACCCTCTTGTTGATCTGGCACACGTTGCAAACTCGCAGTTATCAATGGCAACCGCGCCGGGTGTATACTACGTCGATTTCTTTCCCCTCAGTAGGTCGCTAGCTCGTCTCTATGCGTTCGGTGAAGCTAACCCTTCCATAGTGAAATACATTCCATCGTGGGTTCCCGGAGCCGGATTCAAGAGAAAAGCGAAGCAATATGCTGCCGTCTTACGAGACTTGGTGGAAATTCCTCACGATTATGTGAAGTCTCAGTTGGTAAGTTATCGGTATTTCGTCAGTTGTGCTGAAGCATGCTTAATTGGAGATACTGAGGCTGCTGGCACCGCCTTGCCCTCGCTGTCTTCTCGTATAATGAGCCAGCCTGACCTTAATGAAGGATTAGAAGATAGCGTTAAATGGGTTACAGCAACAATGTATCAAGGTACGTCTTCCTCAATTAATTCAATACATCATTAAACACTTAACCTTAGGTGGTGCTGACACGGTGAGGGCTGTGGTCTCCTATTCACCTTCACTGATAGATATCCCCCGCAGGCTAACTCCACTTCCTATGCTTTCTGGCTCGCTTTGACGCTCCACCCGTGCGTCATGGAGAAAGCGCAACGAGAACTGGACCTGGTTGTGGGTACTAGTCGATTACCGACATTTTCCGACCGCCCGTCTCTTCCATACGTGGAAGCTTTGTTTACGGAGCTCTTGCGTTGGCATACTCCTGGTCCAATAAGTTAGCTTTCCCCCATCAAGCAGCAGCTCATCCTAATTATCTTTGTAGCCATGAGATGTACGAGAGTCGATGACGAGTACAATGGGTACTTGATCCCTGCAGGTTCCTATGTTCTCGTCAACATCTGGTGAGTCGACCACATCCATATATTTTCTCTTGCTGCTATATTGTTCCAGGGCGATACTCCACGATGAGAAAGTATACTCTGATCCCTTGGAGTTCAAACCAGAGCGATTCTTAGGCGATAAGCCGGAACCTCATCCAGGTAATGCATGTTTCGGCTTCGGACGCAGGTAAGAATTAGACCACTATCTAAGCCTGGACTGCTTGACTCCCATCGCGGTGCACAGGAAATGCCCAGGTAGCGATTTGATTGGTACATGTGAAGTCGATCTGATATGGTACTTAGGCTATCTTCTCGGACATTCGTCCGTCTGGCTCATGTGTGCCCAATCACTTGCCGTGTTTGACGTTTCGAAATGCGTCGAAAACGGCGAGGAAATCACTCCGGAGTTTAATCTAGTGGGAGAAACGATCGTGTTTGTAACAGATATTTTCCTCACTGGGGTGTGCTTGCTGATTCTCTGCCTGACTTTCCCAGTCATCAAGCACCATTCAAGTGCTCTATCAAGCCCAGATCGGCCGAGGCTCTGCGTCTTATCCACCAAGAACTTCCCGTCTTTGAGAGCAGTGATATGTAGTGATCAAATTGAATAGGGTGTACATATATGCAAACCCGGCTGGGAAAAACCTAAGCCTTTGGACTCACCATCTCGGACTTTTGTTGGAGAACAGCCTGATTCTGGTACATGCGTAGGGTTCACGCCCGCTACCTTCTTTATTTGGACAGTACAGTTACGTAGTTGATCCTGCCCGTTCCTGCTTTCCTCCAGTCTCGTACCATCGACTGGAGGTAAGCAACTCGTACTAATTACTTGTTACATGTCCTTACTTGCACACTGTAGTCCTTACGGACCCGTGTTCCAGGTCGATGTTCCTTTCATAACTTTCGACGGCGTGATGGGATCAGTCGCTTCAGTTAGCGGTGATATTGGTATGAAGAGCGGGCACGGAGGACATAGTCACTTCCCTTGAGTCATCAACGTACATAGATATGCTCTTTTTAGAGCACGTTTTGTCGTATCCTTTCGGGTATCAGTTCTTGCAAGAACACAGGGTCGGGCTCGCAGAATTTCGGGCCGTGCAAGCAGACTTGGGTAACTATTGCTTAATTGTAAATCGAAAACTACACGGGTAGACAAGGTTACAAAGACGAAGATACGAACATTCAGCAGGCAGTAGGGTATGCATCAAGATACGAAATTCAGAAAGTGCAGAGGAGGCGGGAGAGGCGCGGGGTATAATGGATCGCAGTAATGATCTAGCCTATTCCTGATTCGAGAGTTCATTACGACGAGCAACGCGCAAATGCTGGCTAGGAGGAATGAACCGCTCCTCCAAGCCATGGGGTGCACCCCCGAGTAAGATGCCGACTCTCTTCATGGCAAGCAACTGCATAGGATAGAGGTCATAACAAGCAGAGATAGTTTCACCAGAGACATACGTTGTGTGCGGCATTACTGTGGTCATACAGGCCACCAAAGAATGCAGGAGTAGCGTCTTTCCCGACATTCTTTTTTAAAAGATGTGGTCCGCCAGGATGCTTGTCAAGGAAATCGTTGATGTCGTGGATGTATCCCGCGATACAGATCAATGCCCGAGACTCTGCTTGGCGTTGATCTGGATGGGGAAAACGATTAAGAATGACGTAGAATTGGTGATATAACGCTTACAGTCTTCCCAGGTGATGACGGGCAGGTCGGCATTCTCAGATGGCCACGAGAGCGCCTCTTGTTTCTGACGGAGACTCTTGAGTTGGATAGTCAACTCGCCTTTCTGCACTTCGTTGTCTGAAAAAGTCTGGACATAAATGTCAATGTGATTTTGTAAAAACAATGAAGTAAGTTACCTTCAGATGCGTAGCGAGACCGAGTTTTTCACACGTCCACAGGAACCATTTGGTCGGATCGTATTGATACCACTTGTATCCATTACGATAATCCATTGGAAATTGGTGATGGAAATTGTGATAGCCTTCACCCATTGTGATAACTGCGGTAAGTACACAGTCCTTCGGTGTAAGCTTGTCATCGTAAGGTCTGTCTCCGAGCCAGTGACACAGCGAATTGACGCAAAAAGTGGACTTGATAATCGTCAGATTCCGTCTTAGATGCATGAGAGGATACCGACGTGTTGTACAAATACGAGACGGATTAGACCTGTCCAGACGAATCCACCTCGCCAATCTCCCCAGCCGTACCCTGCGACGCAGGTGGGTATGACGATCGCCATGATGAAAGCGAGGAGGAGGTAGTATCTGTGCTGCCATTCAACAACGGGGTTCGATCGCAGGTCGCTGACATCTGCCGGACCCGGCTTTCGCCTGGGTTTGAAGATCATCCACCCGATGTGAGAGTAAAGCAGGCCTTTACGAGCATCATAAGGATCAAGGTCCGTATCGGTGTAACGATGGTGAGCGCGGTGACCACGAGCCCACCATGCGATAGAGCCTTCAACAACGCCGGCACCGAGAATAGCGAGAATGTATTCCAATGTCCTAGTTGCCTTGTAGGCACGATGAGCCCATAAACGGTGATACCCAGCGGTTAAACCTTGCAGATCCTCCGTGAGCTCTGGCCATCCAGTTGATGAAAACAGCATACCAAAACCAGTGAGGAGGGAGTAAAGCACAAACCAGATTGCAGTTTTCAGCTGTAGGGGCGTGTGCCAGACTCCAATCAGGCCAAGCGTCGGAGGAACGCATAAGATGAAGACATGCAACCAATGCAATTCCCTGTACCAATTTTTCCAAGTAATCGGTGGGAGTGCTTCTTGATGTTTGAGAGTATACGACACGAAGTTTTCGGGTATGGCCTCGGAAGGTATGTTGTCTGGATTCTCTACAAAGACGGATTCATGTAACTTGACCTGCATCATAGGCTCCGCAAAGGAGAGGGTGCGTGTCCGTAGTGTCTGTCCGGCCAATACAGAAGCGAAACTCATATTATCATTTCAGAGTGACAATACGTGTAATGATCACTGGAATATTCCCCGCGTACCGATATGCGCAGAAGATTCCCTTTTGATCGGACTGCCTGGCCGACTCATCAGCTTGATGCGCCGAACAGATTTAGAATAGAAGAAGGTGACGAAAGGGGTGTCATCGGAACTCAAGACTCAGTAGTTCAATTGTTATGAAGCATAATTCGGGTAGCGGACCCACCGCATGATCGGCAGTGACACGTTTGTACGTTATCACATGTTGACATACCACAAGCACTTCGGAGTTCTGATTGGAAGATGGTTAATGAAAAAGGAAATCCAAAGGTATGGAAGCAGCAGACCCGGATAATGTTTTCGGAGATTGAGCGGTGAAAGGCTCTTGATATTCATGTCCAGGCCATGTGATTGCCCCATAGCAATCCAATTTAGCAGACCGTCAACGTCATCTGGAATATGTATCGTTAGAACAAAAGAGTGGCCCGCGGTGGAATGAAGACAGCTGCCAGGAGGTACGTACCACTTGGAGTAAAAGAAGGCGCCTACGAGATTCTGATGGTAAGAAGATAGTACACCGTATCCTTGAACATACCCGCAACTTTCAAGTTGGATTTACACTCCTCCGTAAGTGTGTTCAAGGATTCTTTGCGAGTAGACTTGACTCAAAGCTCGTTCCTTGAGCGACCGGGCCCTTTAACAAACATAAAGACCTGGACATTGGTAGGCCGAACGCACCAGTAGCGGAGTCAAGCTGCGCGAATCTATGGACGTTACTAAGTTGGCGGCTCAATGGAATCTCCGAGTCGAGGGTCCGGGCGTTCTCGCTGGCGGGAACAATGTATATACTATGTTATGTAAAGTTTGCCGAAGTTATCAATGGTTGTGATGTACTAGGACATCGCATCACCCTTCTCGAACTTCGAACTTCGCCTACAACCGTAAAATAATTGGTCTTCCTGAAGGATCTTCGGAACATCCAGACATATGCCGCCGTTTCTGCGGAATGTCCTATCTAAGTGCCGGCTATCCCCAACTTGAACTCCGAGTATCCCTGAGCTCAACTGTCCCAACAGTACGTAGTTTGCTTATATCCTTATATATTCTTCTGTTATTAGAAGATCTGCGTAAATGCGACATTGACCAAATGATGGGGCAAACAGGAAAGCGGGTGAATTTGAGCAAGTGGGCCCTGAGGTCGATAAATTTGCCTAACCATCGTAACCATAGTCGAATCACTCAGTAACCAAGCTCCCTTTACTTAATGAGCCGCCAAACAGCAGTGTGCCGGAAAGCTACGTTCCGTGTGTTCTTCGTCAGGAGTAAGTGCGCCCCCGGTCCAATTGGTGGAGAGAAGCGCAGGTGGGTCGTTTCTTGCCTATTATAATCATTCCGCCACTCGCTGCCACCTGCGCGTATTTTACACCTCTCCAATAGTAAAAAATAACAATATGACCCGTAGTTTTCTATTTTATGTCAGGCAACTTTAAGCTGACTGGGCTTCTCGTGTATCGTGACTGACTCATAGGTATAGCGGCTGGATATCACCGGTTGTAGGTGCATCGGTCGTACAATGCACTGACATCGTGTGTAGCATTAATGTGGTTGTATATACCAACAAAAAATGCTAACGTCACGTCCCGATCGATGTGTTTGAGTAATAGATGGAGATTAGCCTTCTCCTACATTACCGCAGTGGATCCCAACCTGGTATACGCAAAAGAGCCTGATTAGTGCTAAGTAGATGAGGCCACCTTACCGGTCTCCCCAACCTAACCTAGCCACCATAGTTAAGAAAATTACCGCGCTCACCAGAACTAGCCACAGATAGTTATACAGCTGCCACAGCACCACAGGATTGTTCAAGAGAACGCTGATGTCCACTCTACCATACCTGCATCGCGGTTTAATATATATAGTCCGTTGCACCGCACGACGACTGAGTTTGTCTCTCGACAGCCGTCGCGCCTCCCCTTTCTCGCGCATATATTCTATTAGATGTACCCTTCTCACACAACCCTGCTGACTGCCTGTAGTTACTCGCGATGAGGCGTGTGGGTATTCTTCGCGGGGGAGTTCCTCACACCTTAGAGGAGAAGGTAGTTCCACCAAGTAAATGACTTCGCATTGTACATATAACCGAATTTGGGACATCAATGTAACGTCCCGGCATACATGCCGCTCCGTTGGCACACTACCATCATATATATAGTGTGGACGCATCTCGTAGACGGCAGTCGCACCTTGTACCCGTACCCCATAGTCCCTATAGAGCGTGGTCCCGTTCTGTTGTCCGCTCCTCTCAGTGTCTCTCGCCGTAGGCCACGGCGGGTGTTCCAGGCGGGAGGTGAGTGGTGGCGCTCGAATGGACTGGGTAAGGATGGAAGATGAGTGGTGGTGTTCGAAGGGACGTGGTAGGGACGGGAGGTAAGTGGTGGCGCTTGAACGGACTTGGTGGGGATGTGAGGTGTCCGGTAGCGCTCAAACGGATTTGGTGGGGCGGGAGGCGAGCGGTAGTGCTTCGAACGGATGGAAAGCGAGTGTGACCATACCCATCAACTGGAATTCTCCACAATCCGTTCAGGCCCACTGCTGCATACCATAGGATCGACGGCGTCACGACCACGCCAGGGTCCAACACGCTCTGGAAGATTGCTCCCACCTGTGTACGATCGCTATGCAGCGCTGCGCCCGCTTGTACCTCACATCGCGATCCTCAATATCCCCGTGCCGCCGCCGCCGCCATCACCCAGCGTTATCACCGCCGTTGCTGTCGCATTCTCCACGCACGACTGCAAACGCAGGCAAGGCACCGGCGTTCGCGCCTGAGTCGATGGCCTGGGTGGGGAGGCCGCTAGCCGGGTAAGTCAAGTCCCCTTTCCGCATTCCGTACTCGCCAGCTCTCTCTCCCGTGTAGCGCGCTCAAGATAGGCGGGGTAGAGGTATCGAAGGAAAAGTAGGACGAAGCGCTTGCGTCTCAAAACGAGGATGATGATGACGAAGATGCGATGGAATCTGTAGTGCCCGCGTCGCCACGACAGAAGCAACGGGCTGTGGTGCCTGATTGGACGCGGTCGCCGTTACCGGTGGGTGCACCGTCCGCTGCGGCGCCGTCCACCCCCCAGACGATTGTGGGTGCATGACCGCGAGACCGCTGCATTCTTGTGACAAACGTCTTGTATCGTACTGACACCATATGGACATGAAATCTAGAGCCAGCTTATAGCCCTGTAAATCTTACACCATCCGAAAAACGAGATGACAGCGCAAGTGTTGATCGCAGAACTTTTACCAATGACAAAGAAAATGAATGACAATGGGACTGCCGATGCGCGAAAATAGGAATAAGGAACGTCTGGGGTGTCACATTGACAGCCGGGAAAACGAATAATGAATGGCATCTATCCAGTTGAAACGAGTTAACATGAAACGGACAAGAATCTAGCCAGTGCCCAGAGAGAAAGCGAAAAAATGGGGGGCTGGACAAGCTGACGACGAACGAAGGGTACGCATGATCACGGGGTTCTGTCTGGACGGTTGCTTCACCCCCGACTGCCGATAATCCGCAAAAGCATCTTGTCGCCATGGGTGGTGACGGCGTCATCCCATTCATCCTGCGATGAGATGAAATGAAGCGGCGCCCCCTTGACACAGGCAGAACCAAAGGATGACACAGAGCCCGTGCAAGGACGCGCGCTCGACGTCCATTCGGTGGTGGGTTGCTCCAAGAGCGCGATAGCGAACGATTCGCTGATTGTCGATTTGCTGGTCTGCGCGAGTTTGTCATAGATCTTCGGACGCAGCTCAGCGAAGGTGGTGTAGCGAGGCACGCGCAGCATGATGATATTGTCCTCGTGCACTGCCTTGATAGACAGCGTCGTATTGTCACTGGAGGTCGTCGATCCGCTTGATGTCGATGTCACGGTCGTCATGGAAGCGCGACAGTCCGAGAACCTGGAAAACTCGCTGGCGGTCGTGGAGGAGCTGGATTGCGCATGCGAGAAATGATACATGCTCTCTTGCGCACCCTGCGTCTCGGGAGAGCCACCCGGGGTCGGCGCTTGCGGTCTGGTCAGGTCTGGATAGACACCAGGTCAATAATGATGTTGCGATATCATGCTACACTCTACATACCAGAGAAGTAGGCATCAAGGATATCCCCCTGGTCTTCTGAATCATCTTCTGACCACGGTTCGTGCTTCCCCCAGAGTTCCCCCGAATGCGAGAGAGATCGCTGAGCATTGTTTGGTCGCAATCCTGAAGGTCGTTCGCTGCGTGGTATCACGGCATCGACAGAGGAATTGGTCATTACTGACGCCATGCT
>JBBPKI010000787.1:0-17890 GCA_038089155.1 Nevesoporus exiguus
TAAAGGCCATCAAAGATGGGGGTGAACTCTGAATGTTATAGTAACGGGATTAGGCAGATGTCATCCGGATATAGGATGACGAGGTATGGAACGTATACTTCCCATGTAATTGGTCCCTCCCAAAGTCGAAGAAAGAAAATAAGTAGGAGGTGACCAAGAAGGAATAAAATTGTAACACAATGTTGCTGACCCAAACTTCCAGCCTTATTTAGCCCATGCATGGGCTTCCTTCAAATTTGATCAGGGCCCTGGGAACAAGGGAAAATGAGTCTGGTTTGATGGGGTAGCTGTACTACTGATGCCTAAGAGACTGGACCCTTGTAGTGCAATGGTCAGTGAAGAAATTGAGTCACCAGAGATATGCCAGCAAAATATCATGAGACCGTCATCCAATCAATCTCAAACCACAAACATACCTTGTTTTGGTACACCACAGGCAATAGAAGCTCGTAGGAATGAGGCAGTGGCTATAACCATTCTGTCCCAAAGTAATGTACCTCAACCATTAAATACTAACACAAACCCTCCCTCTTCATCACAATATAGATATTCCTTCCCATGAGAAGACGAGACTGCATCCAAGCGAGTTCTCGATAATGTACTCAGGGTCTCAATTCTGGTTCCGATAAAAGACCTAATCACTGTCAGCCCAGACTTCCACAAGCACTTCTGGGATCTGACAGTGGTTAAGTGGATTTCATCATCCGGTTCACCGACTAACTTCGTACAGGTTAATGAATTGTCCAGTTGCAACCCTGGCTGGGTGGAGTGTGAGTTTGGCAACCACATCATCCATAATGAAGATGGGCAGATTGTCGTGCATTATAGCCTGCCCCTGCGCTCAATCAAAGCGAGGGTAGGACCATTTGAAAGAGAACTAACTTGTGTTCTAGACTCGGGGTCTGAAATAGTTGCAATGCTGAAACATGTATGGGAGTCACTTGGTCTACCAATCTGATCGGACCATGTGATGACAATGTCATCCACAAATACAAACACAGATAGCACCCTTGGAGTCCTAGAAGATCTCATCTGCAACTTTGGACTGGGTGAGGTGTGCTTACAGGTGCAAGTATTGGCATGCACAAATTTTGATCTCCTACTCAGGAGACCATTCCACTGTCTAATGAGTGCAACAACTGACGATTATCCCAATGGAAAGCAGATGATAATGCTCCAAGACTCAAATTCAGGTAAAGAGCACCAGTTAGTGACCCAGCCTTGAACAGAAGGTTGCCCTCGTTGCCGCAGGGGGATGGCCTGCTCGAACCACCAGAGCATAGTCAAGATGGATTTTTAGATATCGATGATCCACCAAGAGGCCAGGGAGAGCCTACACTGTGATCTATTTCCCCCTTCTCAAAATTTCAAACTCATCAGCCTCGTATCATGGACGTGTGGACTAGTCACCACACTGTTCTAGCTTCATCAAGATACCCTCTTGCATTTATACCATCACCTTCTTATTCATTCCTCTTATCCATGCAAACCAAGCTCAATTTGGACTCTATTGCCACCCTACATCATACACTCTTCCTCAACCCTATTACCCATTCACTTGTATATAAGCCGGTTGCAAAGAAGGTCTGGGCAGTCTCAACCCCTCTAACAGAGGAATATCAAGTGATCCAATGCTTACCCAACAACCCACTAGCTTGTCTACCAGAACTACCCATTCATCCTCCCGACTTTGTTCCAGGAATCCAGTTTACTCAAGACCGATCCAATGCCCTGGATCTCAACCCTGCAAACTGGCTTTGGCCAGAAGAGCTGAAGCTGGTATGATGGATCGTTTGAATTCATGAAATGGCATTTGCCTGGGTCCTGACAGAGCAAGGCCATTTTGACAAACATTACTTTCCTCTGGTCAAGATCCCAACAGTCCCCCACACTCCATGGGTACTTTGTAATATCCCAATCCCACCAGCTATCCATGATCAGGCACTACAGATTGTCAAGGACTGGATCATGTCCGGTGTTTATGAACCATCCACTGCATCTTATAAATCCCAATGGTTTTGCGTCCTCAAGAAAGATGGGAAGAGTCTGTGCCTTGTCCATGACCTGCAGCCACTGAATATGGTCACCATCTTGGAGGCATCGGTACCACTGCTTGTTGAGCATTTAGCAGAGTCCTTTGGTGGGTATGCGGTATATGGTATGATGGATCTATTTGCAGGATACGACCAATGCCCATTGCATCTGGACTCCCAGGACCTCACCATGTTCAACACACTGCTTGGCCCACACCGGTTGACAACAATTTCGATGGGATATACTAATGCAGTACAGATTTACCAGGCCGACATGTGCTTTGTCCTACAAGATGAGATCCCATGCCATATGGCCCCATTCATCAATGACATCCCAGTCAAGACTATAGAGACCTGGTACCAGTGTCCAGATGGCTCATACAAGACAATCCTGGGTAATGACAGGATTCATAGATTTATTTGGGAGCATCTAATCATCATTAACTGGATCCTATATCGATTCAGGACTCTCAGTATCACAGTATCAGCTAAGAAATTTGTGCTAGCAGCTCCAGATGCAACAATTGTAGGGCACAAGTGTACACTGGATGGCCAGATTCCTCATGAAGATTGAATACAAAAGATTCATGATTGGCTAGAATGCCAAAACCTAATGCAGGTTCGCAGCTTCCTAGGCACATGTGGTGTGGTGCGTATCTTCATTCGTAATTTCACCACAATTGCCTGGCTGCTTGTCTATCTCACCCGAAAAGGGGTCCCATTTGAATGGGGGGATAAACATCAGCATGGCCATGCAACATCTAAAGGACAAGATTGTCAAATCCCTGGCACTCAGGCGTTTGGACTATCAGAGCAGCCAGGAAATTGTACTTGTGGTCAATACATCTATCATCGCAGTTGGGTACATTCTTTCTCAAACTGGGGAAGACAGCAAACACTATCCAAACTGGTTTGGGTCTATTTCCCTTTCCAATGTTGACAGCTGCTATTCCCAGGTGAAGCTCAAGTTATACAGACTCTTCTGCACCCTTTGCACAGTCTGGGTATTTATCTTTGGAGTTACTAACCTTACAGTCAAAATGGATGCCAAGTATGTGAAGGGCATGATCAACAACCCAGATCTTCAACCAAATGCGACAATAAATAGATGGATCACAGGTATACTCCTTTTCCAATTTCGTCTTATCCATGTCCTGGCAAATCATCATTCAGGCCTGGATGGATTGTCCCAAAGGCCTCCATCGGATAAAGACCTGCCAGGTACTGATGGCAACATTGATGATTGGTTGGATGTGGCGTATTCTTTCTCAATTGTTTTGCTGAACGACCACATCCCAAATTATTTGCATTATACGAACGAATTACCAGTGATACCCAATACACCTCGTTCAATTCTCTTTCATCATCCTGCCAATTATGCGCATTTATCTCCTATTCTAGTCTTCACTTCCTGAAGTGATTCCGTTAATCCAGTTCCTTCTATTAACACTGTTATTCTCTGGTCCAATAAAGCAAAAGCTAGAGAGGACTGGGTGAACCAGATTCATCATTTCCTTGATACACAAGAGTGTCTGGCAGGCCTATCCAACAGAGAATATTCTTCCTTTGTTCATTCAGCTTGCTTTTTCTTCTTCCTTGATAGTTGCCTCTGGCAGTGAGAGCTGCATGGTCGACATCAACTAGTTGTTCCAGAGGAATGACACTATAGGCTTATCAAAGAGGCCCATGATAGCCTCAACCACAAGGGCATTTTTACAGTCCGTACCCACCTACTTCTCTGCTTTTGGTGGCCAATGTTTGTAGACAATGTCAAGTGGTACATTCATACCTGCCACAAGTGCCAGGTCTGGCAAACCTGGAAGATTCACATTCTGCTGATAGTACCATTGGTCGGAGGCCTCTTTCACAAAGTTCACATTGATATGATGCTGATGCTGCAAGCTGGTGGATACTGGTATATTCTTCATGCTCGTTGCACACTGACCAGGTATCTGGAATGGTGCATGCTGCATGCTGAAAAGGTGACCAGAATTGCATCTTTCATATTTGAGGATATCCTCTGCCGATGGAGTCTGGTATTGGAATTAGTCACTGACAATGGACCCACCTTTATACAAGCCATAGATCTCCTCACATCCCAGTACAACATCTGCCATATCCACATCAGCCCCTACAACTCTCAACCTAATGGGATTGTGGAGTGACGTCACTTCAATGTCCAGGAGGCCATTATGAAAAGTACCCCAGGGGAAGTGCATTGGCACCAATCAGCACATTCCATGTTTTTGGCAGAACAAGTAACTATTTCAAAGGCTACAGGGCTCTTGCCCTATTATATAGTACTTGGTGTCAAACCACTTTTCCCTTTTGACTTATCCGAGGCAACGTTTTTGGTTCCGATTCCACATACTGACACCTTCTCTACATCAGAGCTCATAGCCTGGTGATCATGCCAATTGCAGAAATGCCAAGAAGACCTGGATTCAATCTGGGAATGAGTCCTACAAGCACGATATGCTTCAGTAAAGTATTTCGAGGCCACGTACAAGAATTGGATGATTGACCATGATTTCCAACCCAGAGGTCTGGTCTTGGTCCACAATTCTAAGGTCAAAAAGGAGCTCAACTGCAAGACAAAGCCTCGATACCTGGGTCCAATGGTTGTAGTCTGCTGGACGACCAGAGGATCCTACATATTGGCAGAGCTAGATGGCACGGTGTCCAGATTACGATTTGCAGCATATTGGCTGATTCTGTATCATGCCTGGTCCCAGCTTGCCATCCAAATTACTGATCTCATAGCAGAGGATGATGAAGAACTGGACAACCAAGTAGGAGAAGATGACGAACAGAGGGAAGAAGAAGACCAGGAATTCAATGACTCAGAATAGCACAACTCCCCCTACAATCACCAGTCACATATACCGTCAGTACGATAGCATTCCACCCCAGGATTAGTCTGGTGATATCTGTTTTACCCCGGGTTTCAGCCAGTGATTCATTCCCAATACTCTCATCCTGGTGTCAGCCTGAGTTTCCTTTCACCTCTGAACAACGCATATAATTACAAGCAATAAAGCATCAAACAGAAAATGGACAATACACAGAGAAAACAGTAAACAAAGTCATCAGATATGTACATAATGTATTCATTCATATTATACTCACACTACTTACACCATGAACTGGACTTTTGATTGGTTTCTAACACGCATTCGGTGTCGCACCAATTGATTCTAGAGGATGAACAGAGGGAACATTAGCAGGGATAGAAGAGAATCGTCGGAAGAGGTGAATTGGAGTAGAAAGTTCAAACCAGCCAGAGTTGGCTTAAGGTGTTGGAGGGGAGAAGATCGCAATCAATTTCTTTCACCCTATTCTGTATCTCATTTGGTGTTCCCTTACTAATAATTGTGTACAACAGACCCAACAGGTTAGGACATGGACAGACAGAGGGCAGGACTAGCGAACAGACTCAAACCAGGACAAGTGCACATGGCAGGACACGGATGCATTCAAACATTGTAGATATATACGAAGATGCTACCATCACTTCCTCAGCATCACCTTCAGTGCAGCCAGCTCACGCACCAACTTCCCCTGCTCCACCTCGGCTGTCTTGATGGCAACTTGCAATGTGAAGGCCACTTGCTTGATGCAGAGTATTTGGTCCTCGACTTCATCTGCAATAGCAGCCTTAGACCTGGATGCAACTGGCACAGCGGCCTTCACCTTGCCTTTGGCCTTTGGAGACACCAGTTCAATGTCAAAGTCAAGTAGGACAGCAGCCAGGGAACACTGATGGCGGGGACAAGCTGAATAAGCAAAGAAAGACAGTGTCAGGCACTTGAGAAGGATAAAGGATGAACAAGTACCTTTAGTCACTGGAGCGACCTTAGCAACCCTCAGAATGCCCTTGATCACTCAAGTGGTGGCCTTGTCACACTTCTCCTTATGGTGCTCGCACATCTTGCACACTCACCCCAGCTGACCACAACAGGGAAGAACTGCCTTCATGCACACACTACAAGGGGTAAGGTGCCAGAAAATACCCAGCTCGTCCGGATCTTCTTTGCTTCCATCTGCCTCCTCAATGACAGGGCAGGCTCACTGTAGTGCCATCAATCTGCAAATTCAAAAGAGAAGTTAGAGACGCACCTTTGCCACTCACCAGGAAGGCCTGATTACCACCTTGACTGGATGACTACCAGCAGATTCACCAATGGAAGGGGACGTTCGGGTTGTTTGAGTAGTTGGAGGAGCGTCTGCCATGCTGCCTGCAGAGGGGTCCCTAGATTGGGGTCCGACATTGACCATTGGGGGATCTTCCTGTGGAGTAGCTGCATCAGCCCCAAGGTCAACTGGACACTTCATCCATGTGTCATACATGGCGCCAGCCTCAGACATTGAAGAGAGGTCTGCTCTGGACAAGTCAGGAGCGAGACCCAGACTTTTTACAGCCTGCTGTGCTGATGCCAGCTCATCCTGTTAAAAGTTAGCGGTGCTATGAAAGCAACATACAAACAATGCACCAATGCTGTCGACCACTCTGTCGCCCATCCCTCTTGCTCATCCCTCAAGTCGTCCTTGTCATACGATATTGCCTTGACAACTGCATGAATACGTTCAAGACACTGGTTGTACTGGTTTCGTGCTTGAATCCTTGGGTCAGCGACAGCAAGAGCAGTGGTGGCATTGCTGAAGATGGCAGCGAGTTTACTGGCCATGAAGAGTTAGGAGAATGGAGAGAGGATGGTGTGAGCAGAGTCAAAAACGCATCCGACACTCAGCTTAGGTAATCTGGGGTGCTGACTGGGGACAGTCAGTATTCAAGTCCCCCGTGGATGTAGAGAACCGAAGTTCCCTGCATGTGTATAACTGTCACAACACATTTGCATAGGCATATCTCCAAGGTCAAGTCACCTGCACTATATCTGGTAGAGTTCTCCATCTATCCGCTGCATCCCAGTCAACTGGCCAATCTCCCGGTCTCTCCAGTATTTGTTGCATCCAGTAGTATGAGTACCTGGCCACCCTTGTCATTGTCCTAGCCAGCAACACACATCCTCTATGTCCATGTCTGCCTGTTGGTGAGTTTATTCATCTCTACTTTTCATTTTCCCTATGTTTCTTCATACCAGACATCAACTACTTACCTGTCACATCCTGGTCAACTGGCTGGATGTCTTCTTTACTACATTCCGGTTATTTCCTAAGTTGTTACTTACCCAGTTCGACTTATACCGGTATTTTTACTTAATACCTTGGTAGCTGGGAATTTCCAGTGATAGTATATGCATGTATCTAGGCCTAAAATAGTACTTAGCTTCTGTCACTCATCATCACAACCGAGAAACTGCACCCAGGTTCAAGTACAATGCATTCCACTCATGCTTCCACACATTTCTACACCATTTTCAAGCCAGGTAACTCAAATCGCTGCCTGCCTGCTCCAGGACAATCCGGGATCACAATAAATCATTTCCTAGAGAGTTAGTAAGTCCTGGGCATTCTCCTCCCACTTGTCTGCTCTTCCAGAATCCTTATTGGGTTGAACTAATCACACCCACTACTCATTCTACTGATCTACCTTACACACCCAAGGTAGAACGGATCATTACAATGCCTCATGAAGGACAGACTCTCCACCAAGTTCATGCCATGGAAGGTTGGAGATAAGGTTTGGCTTGAGGCCACAAACCTTAAGCTTAGGTACCCATCATGGAAACTTGCCCCCAAAAGAGAAGGACCCTTCAAGATAATTAAGGTACTCTCTCCTGTGGCATATCAGCTGAAACTGCCACCTACATGGCACATTCATGATGTCTTCCACACCTCCCTCTTATCCTCCTATTGGACCACACTGGAGCATGGCCCAAACTTTATCCCTGCTCCACCTGATCTTATAGATGGCAAAAAAGAATACAAGATTGAGGCTATACTCTCTCATCAGGGTTCTACTAATTGCTGCCAGTACCTGATCAAGTGGAAAGGATATCCCACTTTGGAGAACACCTGGGAACCTGAGTGAAACCTTTGTCACACTCCTGTCCTTCTCAAACAATATGAGAGTTCCCTTTCCTCTTGAGCAATAATGCTCACCCCTCACCAGATCCTCATTGCTGCTGCAGTCTTCTCTGCTATCTCTCTTGCCACAATCATCACCATACTTATTGACATCCTTTCCACACTATCACCATCAACTGCTCCACACCATGCCTAAGTCATGACTTCCATCACCTCATCCACATTGCTCACTGCTTCTTTACCATCCCACCGCCCTGGCTCCCCTGATGTCCCTAGATCCCCATCTGCCACCATACAGACCCCACAAGTCTCTATCTTCCCACCTAATCTGCATTGAAGAGAGATCTCTGATTGGGCTCTGGAGCAACTCTATCCTTCATGTCTCCCTCGTTTTCAGAGACTTGCCATTTACACCCATGTCCTAGAATACCCACAGCTCTTGACTATTGCTGAGAGCATCCCTCTCTTCAGACATTCACTTCCTCTCATGGAAGCAATTTTATTCTTTCATCAGACCTGTTCACTTCAATCATTTAGTCATTTGCCTAGACTTTTATCCCCAAACCCCACTTTTCCTGCTGCACAAACTGCCATGCTTGACCAACTCTGCCTCTGTGCCCTAGATCTCATGGATCATCACCAGTTCAGGTGAATCATCTCTGCTTTTCCCCCTGGTGCCTTGGGAGACTTCCCACAGGTGATCTTGTTCTCCTTTAATGAGACAGATCTGAATGACTATTTAGAGACTGATGTCTTGCATGCCTTGCAGGAATCTCCACCCATCACTCATCCCACCACCCTAGAAAACCCACTGCCTGTTTGTATCTCTGTCCCATCTATCGCTCCTCCACCTGGCCTTGCCCTATCCACCAATGTCCATGTCTGAGACCTCCCCACTGGTGCTACCATTCTCTCTTCCCCAATGAGAGTCCTCCCCATCCCCCCTGACATCCAAGCCCATCTTGCTGCCATGGACCTCTTAGGTCACCAATGCTACACCTGTGGCTGATTTGGACATCTGTGCTGGAGCTGTCCACAATATCCCTGTCCCAACTGCTCCCTTTACACCCCAAGACATCCAATCTCCCACTGCCTCACATCCCATTGCTCTACATGCAATTGCTGGGGACATGTGGCTGAAGCATGCCCAATCCTCCATTGTGCCCTTTGTGGAGCTGCTGGACACCTCCTCACAAACTGCCCCTTTACTGTTGAGGACTTTAATGATGAGCAGTTGATATTCAATGCTGTGGATTCCTTTGGTGCTTAGAAACACAGTGGTGCTGCAAAGCTATGAAGGGGGTACTGTTACAATTTTATCCTTACATCCTGGCCTACTACTTACTTCTGAATGCATTTCATTCATGTATCTGCATCCACATGCCAGATACTTATGCTTTCTAGTTACTTTTTTACTTGACAAGTTCAACTATTCTTTCACTGTCTCTGTTCTCACCTAACTGCCTCTTTTGGACTATGTACCTCTTAACAGCATTCTCTCACACACTGTTGTGATCCATACTATCATCCGCAGTAGTTCTTTCCTATTCTGCTCTTTTCCATCACCTTCCATCTTTTTCTATGTCTACCCTTACCTTGATCTATGTGCATCTCCTTGGACTATAAGTAGCTAGCTACTTCACCTGTAAAACCCCAAGCTAGACCTGCGCAATTCCACCTCCTCTTATCTGGACTTGCTCCTGCCTGAACTGTTGCCTCAACAGTTCTCTTTCGCCTTCACCTTCTTTGATCCTTGTGAGACACTGTGCCTCTTCATGAGTGCCTCCTCATAAGAAGAACCTTTGTTGTTAGCAGTCCAGAGGAACATGCTCCATAACACTTGCCAGCTCTCAGCTTGAGCAGCTTGTCCAGCTTGTTTATTTGCATTGTAATGTTCTCCAGGTCCATAGCAGGGTCTGCACAATTGACTGACACCTTGTTGTCAACTCTCAGCACTCAGAACTCTTCATCAAAGTCCCAGATGTTGTCAAGCATGCCTTCCTCAGTAACTGAGAACCAATTGCTGCCTTCATCACTATCTTCATCTTCATCATTGGAAGACTTGGCCTGCAAAAAATCCAGGATCGATTCATCATTGCTTGATTTGTCCCAAACACTGAATACACCATCTTTCAAGTCGCTATCATTATAGATGACATGGGCAGCCTCTGTACCAGTAGGTTTCTTCTCATCAGCTTCCTGGTCATGGAAAGCTGCCAAATGTTCTGTAGATGTGCACACCCAACACTCTGGTGGGCTTCGTTTTGCTCTCCCTTGGCCACAGTTTCCTTTCCCTTGGCTTTGTGTGTTCCCTGAGGTGCCTACAGACAGGGCCTTGTCCTGATCACAATCCTTTGCATTGGTCCAGGTCAAATACTTTGCCTTCTGGCAGTCAGCCTCCTCGGCTATGATAGATATTAGCACATCAGGCTCCAGCATCTTGGTCAAGCTGAAAAGCCATGTGGCAGTGAGTTGGCTCGAGGCAAAGTTGGCAAGAGAGTTGGGAAGGGATTTAATGATTGTTGATCAGTAATCCTTTATATCAATGTCAACACCGACAGCTGACAATTCTTCTCATTTTCTCCATAGTCTATCCAGGAACTGGCGAATGTCGCCTCCCTTTGCCAATTTGGATTTGAGGAACTGCATACACAGGTCCGTCTGTGTGTACACCCCTTTCTCTGTATATTCAGTTGAGATCTCACTCCACATCTTGGCAACAGTGACCTTCTTCTGGATATGCAGTGCAGTTAAGTCTGGGATCCGCTGAGTAAGCAAGTACATTGCTGTATGTTTGTTCTTCAACCATGTCATGTTTTCAGCTATCTGATCTGCAGTCAGGATCTGGGTAGTGGTTGCCTGATGGTTTGAATCCACAGTGGTACCATTGAGATGGCCCCACAGCTCCTTTGCTTGGAGAGGAACCTGAAAATGAAAAGCAAAAATTGCCCAGTTGGTACCTTTAACATCAAGCTTTGGGACATTGCTTAGAAGGGTATCAGAGGTTGTCGCAGTGGACATGGTAAGATTCAATTTGTTTGTTGATAAGATTAGAGCTCAGGGCTCATAACCTGAAAAGAATGTGCAGAGGAGGAAAGGGAGCACAACAGCTATTGAGAGAGAGACTCAATCATCATGCAGTGCAACTGTTACAGTTTTATTTCTTCATGGTCACCTCCTGCTTATTTTCTTTCTTTGTCTTTGGGAGGGACCGATCACACAGAAAGTGTACATTCCATACCTCATCATCGTGTACTCTGATGACATCCGCCTGATCCCGTTACTATAGCTTCTGACTTCGCAGCTTCTATCAACTTTGAATATCTTTTAGCATCACTTGTTTCATCCCCATCTTTTCTGATTGATGTGTTACCTTCCCTACTATCTTTGATAGATGGTTACCACCATTGGCTGTGGGCACAGCCTCTCTTAGCTAGACACTATTTAAACCTCCATGTACAGTAGTGGCTACCTCAGCCAATTCTTACTCCTTTGTGGTTAACTATTGCCTGCTCATCCCACTAGTCTTTGCTTGCCTTTTCTAAAGGAGAGAGCCCTCAGTCTTTGCCTACCCTTCTTCCAGGAAGTATGGCCAGTCCCTGCCTGCCTTATCTAAGGAGAGTGGCCAAGTACCTTGTCAAGGTACTTCCTGTGACCTAGTGAAGGTCTGTCCTTTATCGATAGCTAACCCTGAGTGGGTCATCCTGCTAGTCGAGCGCCCCTCTATGAGACAGAGTGGATTGTTAGCCAACTCCAAGGAGTCGCCCTGCTAACCAAGGCCCTTCTACACCTACTCAGGGATGTTGCACCTCTTCATGAGTGCCTCCCCAGTTTAGGTTGGCCGATAGCCCAGAGGTAGAAGGCAGTCATAGGTAATAGGAAACCACAACTGTTACAAAAGAATTGGCTCATCCCCTGCCTCTTCTTCTTTAAGAAAGCTCACCCACCATTGATCCCCAACGCCCCTCTTGCAAAGTTACCAGCTCTTCTGCCAGCACCCCTCATCAGGAAGACCCCCGAGATAGGAGAGGATCCCCTCTCATATGCACATTATCACAAGCAGCCCGAGTAGCCATGTTTCACGTCCCAGATGATGAAAGTTCTTCAGAGGAAGACCAGCAAGAGAGTATCACTGTAGACACACCCAGTGAACTAGAAGCATCCAGCAGCCCTAGCGAAAATGTTGCTAGTTTCCAACAGTACGTAGCGAGCCTACCCCCGAGATCACACAATTGGAATGCCCCAATCATGCATTCACCCTCACCTGACAACATGATGTCCAAGTCCAAGCTCAAATCGACGCTCCCTGCTGACTTCTCAGGGAAGTCAGATGATGCCACGAGATGGATCAAGGCCATGAAAGGCCACTTTGCAGTCAACTTGTCCTTATTTGCGACTGACGAGTCCAAGATATTTACAGTGCTTAACAAGATGAGTGCTGGACGAAGAGTCCAGTTCTCAGAGGGCTGGTATGATAAAATGAACGATACCAACACCACAGGTAAAGATTTCACCATGCTGGAGAAAGAGTTTCTCACAGCCTTCATCCCATTTGAGGAAAAGCAGAACACCACTAACGCATTAGATTACATCAGGCAAAGAGTTTGGCACAACCCCACTACTAGGATTTACAATGGATTCCAGGAGTATGTCCAGGACTTCCCTTCTTTACAGGCCAAGGCAAAGATCTCTGACAAAGGGGAGATCTGTAGGAAATTCCTGAGAGGCCTAGATGAAAAACTAGGAAATCTCATATTGATGCAGGCCACCATCTCTGACATGCTAGTGAAATGGATCGCCAACACCCAGAAGTTCCATAAACAGCAAAACCTAATCCAGTCCATCAGGGCTGGAGGACGGTTCCTGACTTCTGTGAGCAGAGATCCAAATGCCATGGAGATTGATGCCATCAGGCTGTCTCCACCAGAAAAGGGCCACTGCATCAGAGACCACCTGTGTTTCATTTGCAAAAGGAAAGGCTGTTCTTCCAGGAATCAC
Organism: Nevesoporus exiguus; assembly: GCA_038089155.1. Taxonomy (NCBI): domain Eukaryota; kingdom Fungi; phylum Basidiomycota; class Agaricomycetes; order Boletales; family Boletaceae; genus Nevesoporus; species Nevesoporus exiguus. The sequence goes on from JBBPKI010000787.1 coordinate 13,020, forward strand.
AGTAACTATAAGAAAAGATCCTCACAATCTCCCAGAACCACCACTGTCACCGCCATTGAAACTCTGCCTCCACCACCACCCAAGTTATCTCCCATCGAGGAGTATGTCTGCTCCCTTGAAAAGAAAGGTTGCAGCAAGGACGAAGTTCTAGCAGTCCTGAAGACCTGCTATGAAGAAGAAGAAACCACTCCAGAGGGAGCCAATAAGGGTTTTTAAAGGGAGAGGCCGCCTCGACGTCTGCCTCTCATGTGATCACTCCTGTACTACTTAGTTCCAGTAACAATAGATCTATACGCTTCTCAGTGACACTGAAGCATGGAGCCAAAACCGTTGAAACCACTGCACTAGTAGACTGCGGTGCCACAGGAAACTTTATCAACCCCGCCCTCATCAAGAAGTTGGGCACCCCCATCATTGCTATAGAACCTGTCAAGGCTTATAATGTGGATGGAACAGAAAACTCCCAAGGTATGATTACCTCACGTACTAATGTAACCCTCTCTATAGGAGAGAATGACAACCAGATCTCGCCGATGATCATCAGCTGTGGACGACCCCAGATCATATTAGGAATGACATGGCTCAGATGAGTCAACCCAAAGATAGACTGGACCGAAGGAGTGGTAACCCTTCCAGATGTTCCCAGACCTGCCCCGCAACCTGCTGACACTGTACCACAATGATACCTGCTTAGATTTCTAGATACTGACCCCGACGAAACTACGGAACGATGGCTAAAGAAGAGGGAAGGGTGGCTCAAAGGAGAGTATATTTGCAAAACCACCCTGTCCACTCAGATAGCCTCAGATGCCAAGAAGGCAGAGGTAAAATTACCTCAGGAATTTGAAAAATTCGCAGACGTCTTTGCCAAAAAGACCCATGACTTACTCCTCCCTAGTCATCCCTTTGATCACGCCATCAAACTGAAGAACACCTTCGTGCCAAAGGTAGCTAAAGTGTATCCATTAAATCCACAAGAACAAGAAGCATGCAAAAGCTTCATAGAGGAACATCTCAAGACTAGGAGGATCGCCCCATCTAAGTCCCCTCAAGCAGCACTGTTTTTCTTTGTGCCAAAGAAGGATGGAACACTCAGACCCTGTCAGGACTACAGGTATCTCAATGGGCATACTGTCAAGAATGCCTATCCCCTACTGTTGATCTCTGACCTTATGGATAAGTTAAAAGGATCCAAGTTCTTCATGAAGTTCGACGTGCGATGGGGATACAACAACATCCCCATCTGACTGGAAGACCGATGGAAAGCGGCATTTGTCACCCCACTTGGGTTGTTTGAATCCACAGTAATGTTCTTTGGATTATGCAACTCACCGGCAACTCTTCAGGTCTTCATGAACCACTTGTTCAGGGATTACATTGCCCAAGGATGGGTGATCATTTATATGGATGATATACTAATCCACTCTGCAGATCTTCATACTCATCACGACAGGACAAAGAAGGTCCTACAGCGACTTAGGGAACTCCACCTTTCCCTGAAGATTTCCAAGTGCACGTTTGATGCCCCTGAAGTAGAATACTTGGGCATGGTGGTCGGAGAAGGGGTTGTCAAGATGGACCCTACCAAGCTCTCCGCCATCACAAGTTGGATTGCACCGCAATCGGTAAAAGCGGTTCAATCATTTATTGGGTGCTGTAACTTCTACAGAAAGTTTATCCCAAACTTCTCTGCCACAGCTGCCCCGTTACACCTCCTCACCAAGACAAAGCAACCTTGGGCATGGGGAGAGGCTCAGGAAATGGCATTCCAGGCCTTGAAGAAGGTTTTCACCCAGGCACCTGTCCTTGCGCTCCCCAACACTGACAAACCTTTCACCTTGATGACACACCTCCCTCACTGCAGTGGGAGCTGTCTTGATGCAAGCTGATGGTAACAGCGATTTGCATCTGGTAGCATATTTCTCCTCCACTCTTGCTCCTGCCAAGTGGAACTACATATGACATTTATGACAGGGAACTATTAGCAGTCATTGAAGCATTAGAAGAATGGCAACAATACCTCAGAGGTACTAAGCATCCAGTAACTATCATGACAGACCACAAAAATCATTTGTATATGCGTTCCCCCCAGAACCTCTCACAATGGCAGGCTTGATGGAGCCTTTTTCTACAGGATTTCAATATAGTTTGGCAGGTCACTCCAGGGTCCCAGATGGGACTGGCCGACACACTCTCATGCAAGGACAATGTGGATACTTCAGATGACAACAAGGTGGCAATGATTATTCCAGTCAACATGTCTCTCTGTGAGTATCTTCCAGAACACATCGCCATCTGAGCATTGGACCTCGCCCATGCTGAGAAGATAGCAGCATCATCCATCTTGGACCCACTGGTCCTTCAAGCCATGGATGCCCTGAAGGACAAGCTCCCACTACTCCCCTGCTCTACCCTCCTGGACTGGAGGTTCACCGATGGAAAACTTTATTACAGAAATTGCCTTTTTATCCCAGAACCAGCCCACTGTGATTTAGTCTCCTTGCTTCACACCTCCCCTGCAAGGGGCCATGAAGGCATTTTCTGGACACAGCAGTGGCTTTCCCATGACTACTGGTGGCCCAGGATGGCTATCTTCATCCGGCGATATGTATTAGGATGTGCCATCTGCCAGGCAAGTAAGGTTAATACTCACCCGACGGTACCGCCCTTGTCCCCGCTCTCCTCCACTGCAACCCGCCCCTTCCAGCAGATCTCCATCGATCTCATCTCCAGACTGCCCCAAGTGGGCACTTTTGATGCCATAATGGTCATGGTCAACCATGGCCTTATGAAGGGGGTAATTTTCACCCCTTGTTCCAAATCTATTGATGCGGAAGGAGTGGCTCAGTTGTTCTTTTCCCAGATCTTCCTGTATTTCAGTCTCCATGACACTGTCATCTCTGACAGAGGACCCCAATTCGCCTTCACCTTCACCTTGGAATTGGCACAACTACTCAAATTTGATGTAAGGTTGTCCTCTGCCTACCACCTGCAGACCAATGGAGAGACAGAACAAGTCAACCAGGAGCTAGAAACTTACCTCTGGATCTTCTGCCAGGGAAGAGCCCAGGACTGGGCCAACCTCCTACCTACAGCCAAGTTTTCTCACAACTTCACAGTACACTCCACCACTAAGGAAACACCATTCTTCCTTATGATGGGATATCACCCAAGATCTTATCCCAATTTAGGTAAAACCTTCCTCCCTGCCCTAGAAACGTGCCTGTCTGTGATCTCCAAGGGACATGATGAAGCTCTTGCAGCCCATCAGAAAGCTACACAATACATGAAAGATCGGATCATATCCAAGTTCCACCCCTGGAAAGTTGGAGATAAGGTGTGGTTGAAAGCCACTAATCTCCACTTTGATTACCTCTCCAGAAAACTTGTGCCAAAAAGGGAAGGACCATTCGAAATTACTCAAGTCCTTTCCCCTGTAGCTTACTGACTCAAGCTACTCCCTACATGGAAAATCCATGATGTATTCCATGTGTCCCTACTTTCGCCCTATCACACCACCATTGAGTTCGGAGAAAACTTCCCTCGCCACCAGCCTGACCTCCTTAACAACGAAGAGGAATACAAGGTCAAGGCTGTATTGGCCCATAGAGGAAAAGGATCACAAAGGTGATACCTGATCAAATGGCTAGGTTACCCAACATCAGAAAACACCTGGGAACCTGAAAGCAACCTAGATCAAGCACAGGAATTGTTGGTGGACTATAAAAGTGCTCACATGGATACTGATTGATCCATGGCTGAGCAAAAGTTCATCATCATCCTCATTTCCCTTTATATGCTCGCCATCCTTGTCTCCATCCTCCCAGCTGCCATTGTTTTCACTCAAACCGTCTCCCACCTACTCACTGCCCAACATAACTAGATCTTCATGTCTCATTCGGAATTTGCTGCTGCTGCTAGTACTCACTGTGTTTTCACTAAGTTTCTCCCTGATTTTCAACAATGTTTACTCTATTCTGCTCTTTTGTCTTGTCCTCCTATTCTTCGTATTATAGGACGTTGTCCAGTTTTCAGGTCCACCGTTGGACTGGAACCCCTCATTGCCCTTGCCACATTGTTGAACACAACCATCCACTACCTCGAACAGTTCCCCAACCATCACACTATCTCTGCCCCTTACCTCAATGGAGCTCGCACCGGAATGCACCAGATACATTCCCATCTCCTCGACGCTCTTCTTGCTGTCAGCTTTGATGACACAATTGTTTCCCTTGAACCTGAGGACATTTGGCCAGTCTTTCAGCCCATTTATAATACCCTAACTGATGAAGAGCTTAACGAATATGAGGAAAGGGACCTTATTCTTCAGACTCTGTCCCAGGAATGCTCCGCTCCTCCATTCACACCTGCCACTCCCACTTCTGTTTGAGCACCTGTCCCTCACCCAGCTACCATCCCTCCTGCCTGTCAAAGGATCTCTGTCCCAGAATGAGTCCTGCCTTCTCCACCCCACCTGAAGATCTTACCAGAGAACCTCACAGCGACCTGTTGCTTTCAATGCAGAGCCCTCAGACACTTTCGGAAGCATTGTCCCCAGTACTGCTGCCCCAAGTGCAAACTCTGGGTGCCAGGGCACAATAGTGCTCAGTGTCTCTCTGTACAATGCAATACATGCCACCATTGGGGTCACACTGCCTCTCTCTGCCCCACCACCAGATGTGCTACTTGTGGGATGGTGGGACGTGACTCAGGTGTATGCGACACGGTCCTCGAATCTGATTATACAGACTACGAGATCAATGAGGGAGACCCTGAGGGACCAGACAGGGATTAGAGGATGTTGGTTGAGTCTCAAAGCAGGGCTTCAAGTGTATAAAGGGGGTAATGTTACAGTTTTATTTCTTCATGGT